>OX463841.1:11089260-11175415 GCA_949825065.1 Odontocerum albicorne
ATATGCATATGCATATGCATATGCATATGCATATGCATATGCATATGCATATGCATATGCATATGCATATGCATATGCATATGCATATGCATATGCATATGCATATGCATATGCATATGCATATGCATATGCATATGCATATACATATACATATACATATACATATACATATACATATACATATACATATACATATACATATACATATACATATACATATACATATACATATACATATACATATACATATACATATACATATACATATACATATACATATACATATACATATACATATACATATACATATACATATACATATACATATACATATACATATACATATACATATACATATACATATACATATACATATACATATACATATACATATACATATACATATACATTTACATTTACATTTACATTTACATTTACATTTACATTTACATATACATATACATATACATATACATATACATATACATATACATATACATATACATATACATATACATATACATATACATATACATATACATATACATATACATATACATATACATATACATATACATATACTATATATATATATATATATTATATATATATATATATATATATATATATATATATATATATATATATATATATATATATCTAGTGGTTCGTCCGACATAAACAATACACTAATAAACACAACACATAACTTATTTTAATACAGTAGAGCGCCGATTGTCCGTTGTAATTAAGGGACACTCGAGCCCGGATAGTTAAAAATAATCTATATTAGGTTTTTATTGAGTGAAACATTTTAAAAGTTGAAATGCTATATACGTTATGTTACGCAAGGTGAGTACACAAACAAGCTTTCTCAATAGTTGAACGGATGCAACCGTTCAATGCTGGTGTCATACCTTGGCAATTATACATTGAAAAGATCCACATACTTTCGTCGGTGTGGACGCGGGGAAACACCGCCACGTAACTAGCGTTATTAGTCAGTTGGTATAATGTAAACCATAGATGTTATAACAGTTTAGGTCCTTGTTTTGTAATTGTCTAAATGTGAATGCTCATTAAAAATTTGGATTTTTTTCAGGATTATAAGACAAAAAAATGTACGACCACGATTAATCCAACTCACGGATAATTGAGCCCCGGATAATCGGCCCTCTACTGTAGTTTAATTACTGTTGAATGTTGAAATAATTAAACTGCATAGGTGTTGAAATTGTAAAATTCCTTAATTGACTGTTTTTTTCATTCTATACATGCACAATATAATATAGTAAAACAGTGCAAACAAATGGCTTATGTAAAAAATAATATAGTGAAAATATTTACCTTTGACAATTGAAGTCATTTAGTTCAGTTAGGATTTAAATTCAAAATGAAAAATGTGTTCATGTAGCAAATGACATATATTTGATGTCCTTAATTCACAATGTACGTTTTCTGATAGTCATAATAGTTACTAATTTTTTTTCTTTCTGTTTTCTTTGCAGCAAAATCCTTTTCCACATCCTATAATCATTCTACAAGATGTCAGTTTACTCTCACTGCGAACGCTTCTAACTTTCGTTTACAATGGTGAAGTGAATATTCATCAAGATCATTTACCAGAACTTTTAAAGGCAGCTGAATCATTGAAAATAAGAGGATTGGCGGTTATTGCCGAGGATTCACAAGAAAATGTTGAGAATTTAGATCAATCATTTCTGAAACGAAAGCCGGTATGGAATGAGATGGAATGCTTAATACCAGAGAAGGTTATCAAACAAGAGGTTGTCGATGAAACTGAAAATATAAACTCTTTTTCGTGTGGTATTCCAGAGGTAAATTTTATTTAAATATTTTAAGTTAGAGGAATATTCTTATGTTGCATATGTGTTTTTTTTGTTAAAATAACTATATAGTACACTTCCCTACATATTCTTCATGCTTAAATGAATATTCACCGTAGCAATATTCTGATCTTGAAAAAAAAATTTACATACTGCAAACTATAGCAACTTTTTACACTTCTTTTTTCTTTTTCCGATATAAGATAATTGTAAGTACAATGACTTAGATGATAAGGCTCAAAATCATACTTTATATTTGGTTAATAAATTATTTCTAATGCTAATCTTAGTTGAGATTAAATAGGATTTCTCCGGACACTCATTCTTCATAGAATTAAGGACATGGGTTTCCCTTTTTCAGATAATTCCTAAAGAAGAACCTTCTGATTGCCTTGAAACAATACTGGATGAAGGAAATGATAAAATTGATAATGATATTTTTTACAAAGATACTGCTAAAGATAAAGTATTTACATCAAATTGGATTGATAATGAAAATAATGTGCCTCTACGAAAAGACCAAAAGAATATACAGGGTAAATTAAACAAGAAAAAGATAAAACTGAAAGCAAAGAAGATTATTCAACCAAATAAAGATAAAAATGATGATCTCTGTAAAGTTATCAATAAAGAAGTTGTTGAGTGCTGTAAAGAGAATATTGTATCAGATATAGACATGAAAAAAGATTTGGATAATGTGGTACACAGTGATGTTGTGATTGAAGCGTTCAACAAGACCAGCTGTGAGTTAGATCAAGGAACAGGTTGGTCAAAATTTATGTCTTTTTATATTAAAAAAATGTATTGACGTTTTTATGATTTTATTGGTTGGTTTCAATATTTTTTTCCATTATTAATTTCAAACTGTATGGAATAAAAAAAACAACATGGAATTTCGGAACAAAATACACATTTTACTTGATAAATTTGCTTAAAAAGGATTGACTTATACTCATTAGATATTTGAAGTAAACCAAAAAAATCTATTTAGTGGGTTGGATTTTTAGCATTTCAAATAAATGAGTCGCTTCAGCTTGATATAATGTCTATTAGTTTTAACATAAAATTACAATTTTCACATGGAACAGTTTCAACAAGTCTCGGAATAATACATTAATTTCTTTCAAACATTTGGCAAAATACGTTAAATTTATTTGGACATTAAAAGAAATCATTAATTATGGAATATTTTAGTTTATTTTTCTCATTTCTGAAGTATTTTCAGGATGTTTGAGAAACTTTTGGAAGTCAATAAAAGTGTTATTATACAAAAATTGTTTTGACCAACATTTTTTTTCTTGTAGAATGTGACGAGATATCAAATTGCACTGAATATACAAGCCCGAAGTTTCCTTGTCCCTTCTGCAACCGAGTTTATCATACATGGGGATATCGAAGGAGGCATGTCAAATCAAGGCACAGAGTTAGCAAGTGAGGTTTTTCTAATATTAAGTGCATCATTGGTAATGAAGTATGTCACAATACTTTGTTGTATACATAAAGCATTTGTATGATATGAATTCTTATCATTATCTACATTCCATTTTTATTTGTCAGAGAAGTATACATAGGTTTGTAAATATGAAACTGAATTTTTTTTATAGAAAATACACATTGTATGAAAATGGTAAAAAATATTTTATTCAAAGTATTGCCCATCGCTAGCTACACATTTTTCCCATCTCTCTGGCAATTTGTGGATGCCACACCAAAAAAAATGTTGCTCTTTTGAGCCAAACCAATCATCGAGCCATTTTCGTAAGAAGTGAAGCGCTGCTCAGCAAGTGCGTGTCCCATCGATGCAAATAAGTAGTAATCGGATGGAGCCAAATCTGGTGAGTAAGCCGCATGCGAAAGTATTTGCCAACTAAACGCCTCAATCGTTTCCTTGACCGGTTTTGCTGTGTGCAATGGTGCATTATCATGAAGCAAAATCATTTTGTGTTTCCTCTTTTGATATTGTGGTCGTTTATCACGCAATGCTTGGTTCAAATCCATCATTTGTTGTCTGTAACGTTCAGTATTAACGGTTTCGCCAGGTTTTAGTACCTCATAATAGATAACACCCTTCTGATCCCACCAAACACAGAACATTATCTTCCGTCCATAGCGATTTGGCCTTGCAGTCGATGTTGCTGGTTTGCTTGGAGTTACCCATGATCTTTTACGCTTAGGATTTTCGAAATATATCCATTTTTCATCGCCAGTCACAATTCGATGGAGAAATGAATTTTTTTGTATCTGGCGAGCAGCATTTCGCAAGTGGTTTTTTGGTTTTCCTGTTGTCTTTCATTCAGTTCATGTGGAACCCATTTTTCCACCTTCTGGATCTTTCCCATGGCTTTCAAACGTATGTAGACGGCTTCTCGTGTCACATTTAATTGATCCGTGAGTTGTTGTTGCATTTGAGCGTCATCCTTATCCAACAATGTTTGCAATTCGGCATCTTCAAACTTTCTCGGTGGTCTTTCACGTTCTTCATTTCTCATGTCAAAATCGCCACTTTTGAAATTTTTAAACCACTCAAAGCACTGTGATTTACCAAGAGCATGCTCACCGTAAGCTTCGACAAGTATTCGATGCGATTCTGCAGTAGTTTTCTTCAAATGGTAACAGAAAATCAATGCTGTCTGCAAATCGTAGTTTTCAGGCACAAAAACAGACATGTTTAATGCTATGAAAACATGTAATTGTATTAAACTTGTATCGTTGTGAGTTAAAAGTCTTGGACAAATGTAAACACAAGAAAAAGGCGCCAATGACGCGGTTTGACAGTCACTACATTGACAACTAGAGCCATCTATGAGTAAATTCCGGTTTCATATTTACAGACTTGGTAATGTGTTTAAAATCTATAATTAATAATAATAATGCATTACACAAATTATTCTAATAGATGCTCAACAGCCGTGGTCCCCAACCTATGGGCCGCGGCCCGGTACCGGGCCGTGGGCCAATTGGTACTGGGCCGCGCAAGGGCCTGCTTAAAAATCAAAATTACTTTTGAAAAATCGAACATACCCAATAAAACTTAATTATTGCTTAAAATAATTATTCCGTTGAAAACCCCTTCACGCTAAGTTACCACCGACCTTCCGACAATACTTTCGAAATAAAACAACACCACACTACCATATGCATGCCGCATGCGGAGTCATCCTTGATTCCGAAGGCGGTCTTGCCGTAACTTAAACAAGGCAAATACTATATATTTTATATACTTTATATATACATAAGATGTCAAAAGTCGTCCTCTGTCGATCGAAGATCGAGTCGAGACGTCTATCGATCGAGATTTCAGATCTTATCAATACTTAAAAAAGTGAAAATCGGGATATATACTTAACTGTTGGAAGCTTCCTTATAGGTACGAGCTGTACGGGACGTGGCTCTTCCATTTCAATATGTGTCTAAATAATAATGTACCGGGAGTCTGGTCTGGCAGAGACAATATAAAAACTTCATTTTTTGTTATATTTTTAATTTCTTAAATATTAGAAATTGTTAACTTTACTGACTTTTATTAGGCCTAAAAAGTTTAAGCTATCATTATCGTTATGTTCTAATGTAAATTTAAAATTCAGATGAAGGTTGTTAATGAATGTAAGAAAATTCTTTAATTGTCTGTTGCTACCTGACCAAATAATGAAAATATTATCAACATATCTAATCCAAACAAAAACATTAGATAATAATGAAAGTCCGCAGTCCACAAGTTTGTTTTCAATAGAATCCATAAATATTTCGCAAACAAAGGAGAAGCGGGATTACCCATAGTCCATAGGCAAGCCGTAAAGTATGGCAACCTCTTACGGCACGTCAAAAAATAACCTTTTTTATCAGTGACGCTGTAGCTTTGGTGGAGAGAAGGTGTGTGTCGTTCTTCTCTCTCTTTACCGGTACTTCCTCATGTTTAACAGTGCTTAGTGTACGTGTATATACTGTTTGCTCAAATTTAGCCCACAAAATCGTAAAAATGAATACGAAACAGACGTCGTTAGAAAGATTCCTCGGGAAAAAGAAAAGGCCCAGTGAAGAGTCTGAAGAAGCGCCTTCAACATCAAAGAGATATATCCCATTTAAGAGAAAATACCAGGAGTCCTACTTGAAATATGGATTTATCGGGACAGGTGATTCCCACACACCAATCCCGCTCTGCTTAGTTTGCGGCAACAAGCTCTCTAATGAGGCAATGAAACCTTCAAAACTGCTTCGCCACTTAAAAACCAAGCACCCTGGATTAAAAGACAAGCCTCTGGAGTATTTTGAAAGAATGAAACGGGAATACGAAGGACAGAAGAAATTTATGAGGGCCACCACATCAATAAATGATAATGCATTGAGAGCATCATATTTGGTGGCAAACCGTATTGCTAAGGCTAAAAAGCCATTCAATATCGGTGAAGAATTGATCTTGCCCTCCACTAAAGATATTTGCCGTGAACTTCTAGGAGAGGCTGCTGTGGAAAAGATAGCACATGTGCCTTTGTCGGCTAGCACTGTGACTAGGCGCATTGAGGAAATAGCCGAAGACATTGAGACACAATTGTTGAAGAGGATTAATACATCACCGTGGTACGCACTCCAGGTCGACGAATCTACAGATATCGACAACAAGGCAATACTACTTGTTTATGTGCGATATCTATATGAGGAGGATGTGCATGAGGATGTGTTATGTGCACTATCTTTGCCAACCAACACCACAGGAGCAGAACTGTTCAAGGCACTGGATGGTTATATATCAGGAAAACTAAAATGGTCCTTTTGTGTTGGCATATGCACAGACGGAGCTGCTGCCATGACCGGACGACTGTCTGGTTTAGCTGCTCGGATTAAGGAGGTTGCACCTGAGAGTGAATCTACGCATTGTATCATTCATAGGGAAATGCTTGCAAGCCGAAAAATTTCACCGGAATTCAACAGCGTATTGAATGATGTCGTTAAAGTTATTAACCACATCAAAGCACACACCCTTAACTCGCGCCTGTTTGAGCAACTTTGTGAGGAGATGGACGCAGAGCACAAATGCCTTCTCTTACACACAGAAATAAGATGGTTATCCAGAGGGAAATCGCTAACCAGAGTATTTGAATTACGAGAGCCATTGCAAAGATTTCTCGCAGAAAAGAAGTCACCGCTGGCAGCACATTTCAATGACAAGGCATGGGTTGCAAAACTGGCTTACCTGTGTGACGTATTCAGCCTGCTCAATGAACTTAATCTGTCCCTTCAGGGTAAAATGACAACTGTTTTCAAGTTGGCAGACAAAGTAGCTGCATTTGATGCCAAACTGGAGTTGTGGGAACGACGCGTGAACAGAGGCATTTTGGACATGTTTCAGACATTGGCGGGGATTTTAGGCGAGACTGAGCCAGAGCATTCATTCTCCCAGTTGGTGCAAGATCACCTGTCTTTACTTTTAAAAGAGTTTGAGCGCTACTTCCCAACCACAAAAAACCCACGAACTGGCAAGGAATGGATCCGGGACCCATTTATCAATAAACCACGCGAATATAGCATGCCTGCGAAAGAAGAAGATCAACTGCTGGATATTGCAAATGACGGCAGCCTTAAAACTATGTTCGAGACAACAGCTCTGCCGGTGTTCTGGATTAGAGTCATGGCGGAATACCCTGAGATTGCCACCACAGCACTAAAATCCCTATTGCCATTTCCGACATCCTATCTATGTGAAGCGGGGTTTTCTGCAATGACAGCAACCAAAACAAAACAAAGAAATAAACTGGACATAAGCAAGACACTTCGGGTGTCACAATCTCCTATTACCCCCAGATGGAACCATCTCGTTTCAATGAAGCAAGCTCAGGGTTCTCATTGATTTAGCATTAAGTTAAAATATTAAATCTGTTTGTATTCATTTTTAAGGGGTAACTGTATTTTATTTTTAAGGCATGTTTAAACACGATTCAATTAAAAATATTAAATCAAAACACATAAAACTTCAACATCAAAACTTTTAAAGAAAATAGATAAATAACTTTCAAGTTAATATATCTGCAAGATATCAGCATAACATGAAAATCCCGATATTAAATCCTAAGCATTCTCAAAATTATTTTCTCTATCTTGGAAAAAAATACTTTCAACCTTCCGTTGAACCTTAAAAATATTGAAATACCCATGAATCCAAAAGAAAATTAAAAAATTATCTGAAACTGAATAATCCTTCATTGTTATTATAAATTTTTTCTTCATTTTTCCCACAAACCTTGTGTTTTCTCTACTATTATTTGTCACTATAACTTATGTACCACAGTTGTAAATTTTATTATTATATATTGCACAAATATATTGTTATTAAATTTAAAAAAAAAACTACATTCAATGTGTACCCCCCCCCCCCAGTGGGCCGCCGTAAAATTATGAAACGTTGACCGGTCCGCCAAAAAGGTTGGGGACCACTGCTCAACAGGATCCAAAAATCACATGTAATTTTCCAAATAATTTGTATATTTTCGCACTTCCTAATATTTATTTATTTCTTCCGCTGTTGATACTGACTTCAAAATAATATCCTGTAATTTTATATGCAATCAACTAATCAAATTGAATCTGTCAAAAATATTAATTGTATTGAATATAGTATGTCTAGTGGGTATTACATTTTTTTCTTGTGCTAGTGCATTATATTCCCTGAATTGGTTTTTATCCTTGTAAATTATTGGTCTTATTTATTCTCACAATGAGAGTTATAACATATTGTTTTGTTTCTTTTAGCTTACATTTAGGAATTGAATTTATTCTTTTTCCTTAAGGTACACCCAGGATCTGTTCTAATCTGATATTGCACCTTGGTTGGAAAAAACTCCCTCCATATTTTGGCTGATCTTCCCGAAACAAAATCGCCAATATCTTCTTCAATGCTTTTCATTATTGTCTTAAATTTACAAATATTCTGGATACGAGTATTCCCATTTTGTTCTGATTTGTTTTGCCTAATAGATTTTTGAGTTGGGTAACATTATTAAGGTTTTTAGTGTCTAGTCTTGTTTCTATTTTATAAACCATCATGTTTTTTTTTAAATTGATTAGAATAAGTGAAATTGTTATAATTTGTTTTTTAGGTTATCATGTAAATGGTGTCCAGCACAAGTTGCATCCCAAGCTCTATGGTTCGAGCATGTGGTGAATAAGCACTCTCTGGCTCGGACTCAGGCTCGGGACTGTTTGGTGGTGTTGGTGGAGGCACACGCGGTGCTCACTTGCACTTCACCTCCGAGTCCCACAGGTCTTCTAAATGATATCAGCTAAACACTCGCACATTATTAAAAAAGTTAAGATTTCGACAATCTTTGTGTACATTCTTATATCGCATTTAGAGCTGCATTTTTTTATATGTAAGAAAGTATTTTTGATATTGAATAAACTTTTCAAGAAATATTTGTATTCATCATATAAAAATAATGGTTTTAAGGATTGTATGTCAAAAACTAATCTACGCAAATATTAAGCCTTAATTTTGATTTTGGGCTGTTAAATTTTAATCTATTAATAAATTTGCTGATATTCAGTATTGAATTGAATTGAAAAACTTGATTTCTATAATATATACCTAAAGCAAAACATTTTGTTTACTAAATTACAGAGTAAGAATTTATGAATCGAAATTCTCAATTATATACGTGGGTCGTCCAGAAAGTAAAGAACGTTTTGGCATAACTAAATAAAAACGAAAGATATCAACACAAAACTTTATTTACAAAGTCACAGTACCTTACTCTATTTTTCAATGTAGTCGCCATAGCTGTCAAGGCACTTATTGTAACGTGGAACCAATTTTTCAATTCCGATGTTATACTCTTCTACCGCCAAAGATTTGAGCCAAGATGTCACTTCTTGTTTGAGATCTTCATTGTTTGCGAACTGTTTTCTACCCAAAAATTCCTTTAGTTTCGGGAATAAGTGAAAATCACTCGGCGCCAAGTCAGGGCTGTAAGGAGGATGTCCAAAAATTTCCCACTTAAGACATTGAAGTTCTCACTGTGTTCGTGCTGATGCATGAGGCCACGCATTGTCGTGATTCAAAACCACCTTTCCCGTAACATTCCACGTCTCTTGTTTTGGATGGCGCGTCTAAGTCGTTGAAGAGTTTCACAATAAGCCTCTGAGTTTATTGTGTGTCCTCTTGGCATAAACTCCACGTGGATCAAACCCTTTCGTCCCAAAAAACGGTTGCCATCACTTTTCTGGTGTTGAGATTCGGTTTTTCTTTTCCGAGCACACATTTTTTTTTAGCCAAGGTGCTCCGTCACTATTTCATGTAGGAGCGATCGTAAAATTTGTGGGAAAGGTTCATGTACTGTGCTTAAAGTTGCCTATAAATTTCGATAGGCTGAACATTTTGTGCATTCAGAAAACGAATGACACTACGCACTTCACATTTGGCGGGATTTTCGATGGGCGCAGCCATTTTGAAAGGTTACAGAACAAAGACGCACGACCATTCAGTAACAAAACTCAGCTCGCATTGAAGCGGGAGAAGGAGCTAACTGGCGCGCATATGATCGCGGTGGTGGGGGATCGGCGCAGGGCGTGGTGCGCAATCATTCTTTACTTTCTGGACGCGCCTAGTATTTGCATTTGTTTCAAGCAGTTTCTGGTTTTTTATGGACTATTTTTTTATTCCCTTTGTAGATGTGTTTTCCCTACAAAAAGTTACCGTATTAAAATAAGTATTTGTAATGTCAAGTGATTGTCGTTCTGGGTACTAGACTGGTTTCTATTCAGACCTTAAATCTGGATTTTTATTGTTCTGCCTTATATGAGTAGTAGTTGCCTTAGATAAATTCGGAGAAGAGTATTGGAGAAATGAAATACGAGTATAGTTACAGAACAGTTTATTTAAAAAAATATTGCTTATTTTAGATATTTATGCACCAATAGTTATTGATGCATATGAAACTGAAAAAGGTTTTATTTATCTTTGCTAATATTGTGCCATATATAAAATTTAGCTTATTTGAGTTAGTGAAATAATGTATGAATGAAAAAATATATAAATATTAGATAAAAAAAATTCTATTTTTCTAATCTAAATAAAAACACGATTTTATCAAAATTTGTGATCTAAATTTTAAGGAATCAAAAACTTTTATAAAATTTGGATACTTGCATATAAATTTTCTATAATATTTATAAATTTAAGAAAAGTGTTCTAAGCAATAAATAATAATTGTCAATTTTTATTCTAAGGGTGAAGGCAATGCACTTTTGGTGTAAGAAATAAATTGTTTATTTTTTTACCATTAAGGTATCGTATCGACTCGTATTGTATCAACTTCAAAACTATAATATTTTTTACATAATTAGCTCTTTGACGGGTAAGAATTTGATTTACAATAATTATAAGGCAGTTTGCATTGTGTAATAATATCTTTAAATTGAGAAGATGTGTTTACTTTTAGTATCTTGTAAAATTATTAAGTATTAAGAATTTGTGTTGGGTTGTTCATGTATTATTTTATTGAATTCTTTAATTTTTTTCAGCAGGAATGCTGTGGAAATGCATGTCGAATACAATGACAAATATAACACTCTCTTTTTCCACTAATTGTTTATATAATATTATTGCCCAACCAATTTTGTGATTGCATTTATTATCAAGGACATGATAACGAGAGCAATCTTGAAACCAGTAAGGGTTGTAATTATTGCCTTAATAATTTTATTTATTTACTATGGCATTAAAAATCTATTCCCATCAAATATTTCATTGAACATGCCATGATTCCTTTAATTTATAATTGCAACAGTATACCTGACTACTGATCAGTATTTCATTTTGTAATTTTGATATTTAAATATTAACAACTTATCAACCATACAGTTAACCTTTGATTTACTGAGTTTCTGAAGGAACTGACATAAAAATAATCAGAAGTCAATGTTACATTCCAGGTTTCCCTAAGAATATATAGACAATATGATAAATATTGTTATATTTAATGTTTAGAAATGAATACACAATTTAATTAAATCTATCAAATGTAAAAATATAATTGTTTCAAATGTTAAGTACGTAAACTAAATAGGTTTAATGTCTTTTTCTCAGAGTTGATCAGAGTTTTCTCTTTCTTTTTTAGAGAATTTCAGAATAAGGGATGGGTACTTTCGTGCCTGAAAAGATATGTGTCGATATATGCATTGTAGGAACTACAGGTTTTTCCTCGAAACCCCAAACTTGTCTGAGTTATTGAGAGTCAGAAATCAAACTTAAACTGATTGGTTATGTGTATTTCATAATTTTATTAAAATCAAGTGCACAAATAAAACTAAAGTACCTAATATTAGGTCCTTACATATGAAATTGGCGTTTTGCCGTACTGGCAACTTTGATCTCAAATATCTTCTCTTTGGTTAGGAATTCCAAATTAAAATTTATACAGCTATTTACTCAAGTATTTGTGTTTCGAAAATTATAATTCATTTGTTTTTTCCTCAATTGTTTTTTTTCTTTGCGCCACTCAGTTTACAAAATGGAAAACTTGAAATATCGCGTTATTTACGAGTACGAGTTCCACCGTGGCACCAGTGCTGCAGAAACGGCTCGAAGGATTAATGATGTGTATGGCGACGGTGCCGCAAAAGAAAACACAGTGCGTTTTTGGTTCCAACGTTTTCGTTCTGGAAATTTCGACCTGCAGAAAAAGCCCCGTGGACGGCCGGAGACCAAAGTTGATAATGAAGAATTGAAGGCTATTGTGGAAGCGGATCCATCGCAAACCACGTCCGAGTTAGCTGCAGGCTGCGGTGTTAGTGATAAAACTGTTTTAATCCACTTGAAGCAAATTGGGAAGGTGAAAAAGCTTGAAAGGTGGGTACCTCACGAATTGAGTGAAGCAAATCAACAAACGCGCGGATACTGCTGCGTTGCATTACTCAACCGGCACAATAATGAAGGGATTTTGAATCGAATCATTACCTGTGATGAAAAGTGGATCCTGTATGATAATCGGAAGCGCTCATCGCAATGGCTGAACCCTGCCGAACCAGCCAAACCATGCCCCAAGCGAAAATTGACTCCAAAAAAGTTACTTGTGAGCGTTTGGTGGACTAGTGCTGGTGTCGTTCACTACAGCTTTCTTAAATCTGGCCAGACGATTACGGCAGATGTCTATTGTCAGCAACTGCAAACCATGATGGAAAAGCTAGCTGCTAAACAACCGAGGCTGGTTAATCGCTCTAGGCCACTGCTGCTTCATGATAACGCTAGACCACACACTGCACAACAGACGGCTACCAAATTAGAAGAGCTTCAATTGGAATGTCTAAGACATCCACCGTACTCTCTGGACCGTGCCCCAACAGATTACTATTTTTTTCGAAATTTGGATAACTTCTTGCAAGGGAAAAAATTCAACTCCGATGGGGCAGTCCAAACCGACTTCAAAGATTTTATTGATTCCCGTCCGAATGGTTTTTTTAGTAAAGGGATCGATGAACTACCTATGAGATGGCAAAAGTGCATAGATAGCAATGGTACATACTTTGATTAAATAAATATATTATATTAAAAAAAAATCAACTTTATGTTCCTCCCAAACAAAACGCCAATTTCATATGTAAGGACCTAATATATGTTTGGGAAATATTTTTCAGTCACTATCTATACCATGGATGAAATATCTTTTTGACAATGTCTGATTTCTGAGCCAGTTTTCTATTTTATTTTTCATATATGACTTTTTTATAACTGCCAACAGTTAGTAAAACACACATTTTATGTATCGCAAATTAGTATGATTATAAGCATTTTTATCTAATTGTCTTAGAGTGGTAAAAGATTCTTGAACCTCCATTTTCTGATACGAGTATAAGATTGTTTGAGGTGATCTGGATATCTGGTTCAAACTCACTAATACTTTTGACATTTAACATATCTATATTTTGTTTTTAACACATCTGGTAGAAGTATTTAAGAATATAATAAGATTAAAAAAATAACATGTCAAACAAATATAAATAACCTCCATGGGCTAGTTGGTAAGATGCTTAGCTTTCAACTCAGGGATAGCGGATTCGATTCCCGTTGGTACTTTTAAAAAAAATTTCTAATTTGACTTTCATTTAAGGCTTGTTTAAACACCTTTCTGGTTGGTTGGAAGAAATTGCCGTTACTGATAGACCTGCCAGGTTATATTGTATAAAACGAAAGTGTAACACGATACAAATATAAAATCGGAACACCTTTATGACATGTTTTGGTATTTTCCAGCTTTTGGCAACAACCCTGCAAATGATACCTTACTGTTAGAGATTAACAGTATTCTTGTTGAGAGTTATAGTATTTTTTGTTTTAAAATAGATTTTTTTATTTAAACCAATATTTCTAGTCGTATTGTCAGACATAAATAAGATTTCAATTATATTGTACCTCAATAATGATCAGTTTTAGGCTATGTATTGAAAAGACACTTATGTATTAATATTTTTCTAAGAATTTGATTTCCTTTACAAATATCTTACCTCTAAATTAGAACTGTTAAGCGTATATATATTTTTGTAAAATTGGCTACAATATTAAAATTTGAAATTGATGAGTTTAATGTAAAAAAAATTCTGAAATTTTCTGTATTACATATTACCTTCCCATAATGAACCGTGCCTTTTTGTAAGCTTATAAATGTCTTTTTCAAATCTAAAATATACTCTTATCATGGTTTATTTCTACTCCTGAAATTAATTTACGATACATCTATTACTTTGATTTGCTCTGCAACTTTGCTCTGATGTTTTTGAATGAGTGTTTCAAGATCTATTGTTATCACTGGACACTGGTGTAAACTCAATATATAGGAGTTCACGGCCATTATTCCAGAAGAAGAAGAAGAGAAGATCCATTGTGTCCTTAATTTGATCATATAAATGCATAAGAACTATTCTGTTCAGTATTTTTATTAACTAGAAGCTTTTATAGAAGGCAGCATTTCACAAGCGTCAGTGATTATATTCATAATATCTTATAAGTATAATAGATATTAAATATGTTTGATTTTGTAGTTGATATTTGTATTGATTGCTCAGTATATTAGTCAGAAGTAAATTATAGGAATTAGTCGTTCATTTTTTATCAGACCGGTATAAAGTGTATAAATGTGTGATGTTTATATTTTAATTTTATATAGATAAATGGCGTTAGGGCTATAGAACTCCATTGTTATTATTTAAATAAAACTGTTTATATTTTTTATGATCCTTGATTTAAGGACCAATATACCATTTTGTATCGGATAAAAAATAGTCTCAATGTAATTTTAGTTTTGTGGCATAATTTTACTAGTCATTTAGGTATTTTTAGGTTACCCATACTTACATACTAAAATTTGTCTCTTTACAATACAAACTCTATTGAGATTTGTCATACTTATTCACTTTAGGGCAGCAGGTCTCAATCTTTTCTTAAATGCGTACCACCAAAATTTTAAAAAATCGGTACCACTAATAAAAATGTCTTGTATACAAATAGGAAGTCAAGACTGTTAAGTTATTTGTGTTATTTTGTTTCTTATTAAAAAAATTGAACAAAATAATAAATATTAGAAAATATGACTAACAATATGATTAAAAAACTGATTATCAATCTGATTATTGATTAATAAAATCATTTAGTGTGATTTGTTTGGCATAAATTAGTCTCTTTATACCTGGTTCTATTTTACTTAATTTTAAACATAAATTGTGCTCCAAATTTTGTTATGTACTTGTTTTTTTGCAGTGCATCATTGAAGAAAATTAGGGCCTCACACGGTGAACAAAATGCCATTAAAAATACAATTGCACTTTCTGAAATGTCTTAAAAAAAATCTTTTTTTTTATTCAGAAGTATACTAAAAAGCTTGACTTAAGTTTACTAAAGAGTTGTTTTTAAATTTATCCATTAAATATTTTTCAGATGAATTATTAATGAGTTGCTCTTTTTCTTCAGAAGAAAGGTATTCCACGTACCAGTCATCTCTCGTGTACCACCAGTGATACGCGTACTACTGGTTGAGAACCACTGCCCTAAAATATGCATAAATTATTTTTAAGTATATAACCAAATATATTTATAAAAGTGTGATTGATAGTGTGCCATAAAAGAAGATTTTAGGTTGAATTGAAGATTTGGAAATATATAAATAAAAATAATGTTTACTTTTGCAGACCTTTTGTTGTAAAAATGCACGATGCTTAAAACTTATTCTTTGTATTTTAAGACAATTGGATCTAATTCACACAAAATTTGGCTTTAGGAAAAAAGCATACGAGACGTATACAATATAAAATATGTAGTTATAGTTGTAATAAAAATTATAGTTGAATAAACACACAGTTTTACTTCTTCTTAGACAACACATACAATTTTGTGCTTCTTTTTTAGAAACGTAAGATTTCTATGATTTTGATTTATGTACGAGGCGTATCCAGAAAGTAAGTGTACTGAGGCTCTCACGACCGGATGGATTTTATTTTCGACATGTTGGCTACACTTCCGTGTAGCCTGACCCTTCCCCTCCGCAACGAGACCGGTTCGAGCTCAGTACGTTGAGAAGTGTCGACGCGACAATACGTTAAGTGAACAATGTCAACCCAATCTCAAAAAGTTCAAAACCACAATTTCAGCCAAGAAAGTCATGGCATCCGTGTTTTGGGACTGTCAAGGCATAATTTTAATTGAATATATGCCTCAAGGGGAGACCATCAACTCTGCAAGATACTGTGAGATCCTAAAAAAATTGCGGAAGGCGATTCAGAACAAGAGGAGAGGCATGCTGACAAAGGGAGTCTGCCTGCTGCATGACAATGCCAGACCACACACGGCCAACGCCACGAAGGAACTGCTCGCCTCGTTTAAATGGGATGTCCTGAACCATCCCGCGCATTCCCCTGACCTAGCAACTTCAGATTACTATCTCTTTACCTCCCTGAAGCTGCACATGGGTGGAAAAAGGTTTTCAGCCTACGAGGAGCTAAAGGAGGAGGTGGAGAAGTGGACGGTGGGGATGGCGGGAAACTGCTTCGAGGAAGGCATCAAAAAGTTGATACCCCGCTTCACCACCTGTATTGAGAGGAATGGCGACTATGTCGAAAAATAGCTTACATATGTACTACGGTAACCATGTAATTTTTTTGTTTAAATAAAAAAAATTGTAACCTACAAAAATTCAGTACACTTACTTTCTGGAGATGCCTCGTATATAAAAAATCAGAATTATTGCAATAGATATTTTCTAAAACAATAAACAATGTGTACCTTCATAAAAATGATCCAATGCAATATAGTAGAGTAATAAATATTTCAGTGTTGGTTTTATTGGAGTAAATAACCAACCAGTATTGAATACTTGCCGAATTTTCTCAATAGCTGAAGAAGCAGTGACCACCACACTCCAGTGATATAAATTTACTAAGCATTTGCACTTTGACTCTTGGAAATATTTAGCATGCGGTAAATATAATTATCTATTTTTATTTAAAAAAATATATAGATCCTATTGTCATATTAAATCCTACCATCATTCCACTTACGTGTGTGACATATATTGGGTTTATCCATTTTCATTTATCAATATCTGTTTACTTGTCACAATATTGTATAACTCTGGTGTGCTTTTGCTTTAATAAGATACTGTTATTTTACAGTAGAACAACAATTATTCCTGTAAAATTTTGCAAGATTCTCTCAAAGAGTTTATTAATGTTCCATTTCACAATTAGGCATAGTAAAACATAAGAGAGAGAGAGAGAGAGAGAGAGAGAGAGGACCCAAAAAATGATGAAATCTTTACTTTGAAGGGAAAACCTATAAATTTTATAGTGAAAGGTTTTTCAATAGTTCCAGAAATGTGTGGGGTCCACATGGTATTTGCTCAAAAAAGTGATTTTATGAAAATGGATATGTGTAATTTTAAACTCATTTTTGAATTCGTATACTGTATTTTTTAATAATAAAAATATTTTTTTATCACACGCGAATGGGTTAAAAATAAAATTAAAATAATAAATTAAATATATTTTATTTAGCATTTAAGATAAGGCTGCCATGTGATGGATGATGAGATTTTGGTGTGTATGAAATGGAGCAATAAAATTTAATGTGCTGTGTACTTAATTTGTGTAATGAATGTTCAAAATATTTTTTTAACGAAATTTTACATTGAAATATATAACTTGAAATATCAGATCCGTTTTTTTTACTAAATACACTTTTTCTTTTGCTTAATTTCCCCGTGTTTTCATTGATACTCTTCGGAGATTGTTTTTGTATATATTTACAAATTTGATCTTCGAAGAGTTGTACGCAATTTTAAATCATTGATTCCTTAATAAAGTGATTCATAAAAGTATTTTAAACTTTTGAGAGTTATTTTATGGGTTTTAAATATATTGAATGATATAGAATCGGTAAAAAATATTCTGTCTTTTATGTTATTGTTGATGATGATTTAACCCAAGAGAATATTTTCATACTTTGAAATTTATTTTCTTCAGTATTGTTCAGTAAGTAGCACTTTTATAGCTACTTTTCAGTCTAAAGTAGCATACTACTCAAGCGGCTCAGTAAAAAATAGTAATGCCGCTATTCTTACATCAAAATGCGCTACTTAAATCATGTTACTTAACAAGATTGATTTAATGCCGACATTGATAAGGACCACCCATTTGAAATCCAATTAGATACATATTGTAATTTTTCTAAATAATTTGTATATTTGAGAAAATCAGTTATTTAATATTTTCAAGTATAAATACATTCAATGTAATTTAGTGATTGTCTTGATCTTTTTATGTAAAGAATAATTTTGAGGGTTGATGATTTATTAATGTAAAATCATGAAAATTACTTTCAAAATGTATACATAAATTAGTGAAAGTGATTCTTTAAACATATAATTAGTGAAATTTGATTGTTCTGTAAAATCTTGGAACAAATTTTACTTTTGAGGGAAAAAATAAAATATTCTAACATAAGTCAAATGTTTTATGAATTACTGATACAAAATAAATATTTGAGAAAAGTTCAACTTAAAATATTTGTAGTAATTATTGATTAATTATTTACTTATGGTTTATAAATCAGCTACACGACCTTCTACAGTTATTCCTGGAGCTAGCTCTACAGTTTCTTCTACATTTCCATTAAGTAAGGTTGAAGTAAAGCTCTGTGCAGAATCAGTTCTCTTTATAGCCATTTTGAATTTTTCAACTGAATCCATTCTTTTGAATCCCTGACATGATTTTGGTCTGGTCGGAGGCTTATTCCCCTCTGCAACAGTCTGGATCATATCTGGAGTTGGTGATTTTACCTTATCTAAAAGTGAAGGAAGTTCTACTGGAGAGTATGATTCGATAGGTAAAGATAAAGGAGTTTCCCCGAGACGTTTCATTGATGCCCTATTTTTTGGTGTTTTCTTCAGCATAGCTTGAAAATTAAATGGGGGTTCATCTTCATTGAGGGCATCAGTACTTTTAGCCTTAGCCAGTTGCTGTAACTCTTTAATAGGGTTGTTAATGTCACTCGGTAGAGTCCCCCCATATACATTTCTGTTTTTATCTACTTTACTCTGGTCAAGTTTTGGAAACAGCCAATCATCGTCAGTCTCATTGTTGTTGGTGATTATTGATCTAGGGGCAGGTGTTGGGTAATTCCTGTTGACAGGAGATATTCTCGATGGAGTGGGAGGAGCATGTTTCTTCTTATACACTGCTGGCCTTGCTGGCATTTCATTATCAAGCCATGCTTCCTGTTGAATACATCCATAACCTTGTCTGTTATAAGTTGGAGGAGTATAGCCTGCGTAATTTCCTGAGTGGTTTTGTTCTGTGAGTAGCTTTTTCGGTGGTTGGGATGGGTCTCTGCTGTAAGGTAAATAAATGAGACTCTGGTTGGATTGAAGCGCACTTGGTGAAACAGGTCTTTCATTTTGTGTACTCTGAATTGAAGACCTAATTTGGTGGCTGGCTGTATTTGTTCTCCTACGAAGTGGCTCATCCCACGTGTCCGGGTCTGAATCATAACCCAAAGCCATTGTGTCACTAAAAATAATTGAAATATTTTTTAATGTTGAAAGTACTTGGAGAATTGAGAATATGTACTAAAGAAAAAAATTTAATAACTAACTTGCACTTGGTGGAGGGATCACACATATAGGTAGTGTCGAAGTAGGGAAGTTCTATCATTCTAAATGGCAATTTCCACACAGCTGGCGGAGGGGGTCCTAGGAACTCTAAAGGCCTAGCTTGGGGATCTATACGATCTAGTATTACTCCGACACTAGTATTCACCAGGCTCTGCATCATCGCTTGATTGAACAGATGCACCTAAAATAATTCGGAGTTCAGTTAGTCTTATTTCTGATTATTTTTAAAATTTATTTGGTATACTATTTTTTTTACTAAAATACTCTGTTACCTGTTGAGAAAAGTTAACCAAGTCTTGATATCGAATGGCACGGTATTGCAGCAAGACTTGGAATATAGATCTACTACGCCATTTCACCGCAAAGCGTCGAAGGAATTCAGCCGTTTCTTCGTCTATTTTACCAGTTGTTTTGTTGATGAGTGGTCCATACGCTTTGCGCACGGTGTAGCCGCGGAAAGCTAGGAATGGTGAATGTTGAATTGCAATGTATTCTGTTGTGCATAATGTGAACACATTTATTACAGATGCGAGAGCTTACCTTTTTGGATTTTAATTGCGGCGTCTTCTTCCGACATATCTTTTGTACTTTGACGCTGTAGCTCGGCTGGTGATTGAAAATTATGTTATTGGTATGCGATTGAATATTGAATTGTGAAGTTATTTTAGTGTGAATGAATTGAAAGTTACTTACCGGCTTTTTTAGATTTATTTTTCGCCATTCTTCTTTTTGCAAGGAACGCTCTCATCATACACTGCACTTTTACTATTTTTTTCACTTGAACCTCATATAATCTGCAAAGTAAAAATTTTCAAGTTGTTTCTACATAAAGTACTTGGGAAATATTTCCAGCTTTACTTTCTACATTTCCATAATAATAAAAGGCCAATTGCTATAGCACCATTGAGATGGCAAACTCTCCTTAAGGATAATCTGTTTTTGATTTTTTATGATTTCTCTGTAAGTAATTCGAGACATATTTATCAGAATCTTAAGTTTAATTTAGTAGTTTGTGAATTTACATTGTAATTGTGAAAAAAATCTTAAATGATTATTTTCAAAGATTTCATCGATGTGTTTACTCAGATGATTTTTCATTTCAGCTTCTTGTTTTATTGACACTTGTAGTTTTTTTTTGTCAGCATAACAACTATTATTCTACATACCTGGATAGATACTCAACATTGTAGTATTTTAGGAAAACTTTAGTTTTCCCAATCACCCATCCTTCCATTTTCAGTCGTATTAGTAGCAGTCGGCAATTATCTTTTGTAATATCAACATTTTCATCAAAGTCAAACGCCAAAAATTTATATCTGAAAAAGTATCACATTAAATGTCAAAATATATTTTGAAATCATTAAGTAATACAAAAAAACTGGCTGACAGTCACATGTTCATTTAAGTCAATTTAAATGGGTACTTTGTTCAAACTGTGATATATTGAATTTCAATTACTAAACTTTTATCGGTGGTCTTTGGTCTAAATTACTCCTTCATAGTAACATTTTTCAGTTGGAATTTTTTATTTACATCTCGTAATTTAAAAAAGTGTCAGTGTTGCGTCTAACGTTCTTCAGTTCAGTCCAAAAATTTTGCTAACCAAATTTTTTTATTAAATAACTAAGAAAACTTTTTACGTTCTCAGTTTTGCCAATTTTCTACTTTTTACATCTTGATGTGATTTATTAAAATGTTACCTCCTTAAAAACTCTGCAAAAGGTACTCTTGCCGAGAATCCTTGCTGTCGAGCTCTAGTAGTATCGAGCACTGCGAGAGCACGTAACTGCTGCCGTACCACTTCAGGCTGGAAGGCAAACGCTCGCCCATTGTCGAGAGATGTACGTATGCATCGTACAAAGTGTGCACCACCTCCTCCTGCACCGGCTAATGCACGCAGCAGTTCCAAACTTGCAGCGCGGAATGTGCATGATGCAGTACGCATGCGATGCACCTGAGAGTACTGCCCTTTGGATTCTGTGTTGTATTTCTGAAATAGAGAATATGTGGTGATAATATTTCAAGATTTTGAGAACTTAAAACATTAGATAATTTTATTTCGAAGAATTTTTTCTATTATGTTCATCATGTCTGATTGTATGACACGGAAATTTATGTCCTGTCCCACTATGTAACTTTCGGTGTAGTCTGGACAAATTTCCAAACCTTTCAATCCATGCCCTCAGCCTTAGCCTTACTCATATATTTTGTCATAGTTGCCTTCTGTTTCTCATACTTTTCCTGAAGTTAAAATTACCCTTTTGAAATTTCATTGTGTAAAATATTTGAAGTTGTCAGTGCATCTAGAAGTTTGGAAGGTTTTTATCTTAGGCTTACTTATAATATTAAAACATCAAATTAAATGGCAAACTATGCCCCTGTAATATCCTTTCACCCTTACCTTTATTTTGAGTTCAGTGTCTTTTTCTTTCTTTTCATTGGCTTGCTTGATCATTGAGCTCGGGGCTGTGAGGCTGCCAGATTTTGTGAGTTTGTTGGTAAAAAGGTGTCTCACGGTTGGGTCATTAGAAGCTCTTAAAGTCTCTATCATTTCTGGTGGTAGGAAATCTCGATTCTTCTCTGCTAGATCCCTTGCATCATAATTTATCTTACCAGTGTAATGAGCAACACTGAATTCATGACTACCTGATAATTTCACATATGGACCTTTAGATGAATTCTTGATTGTACCTATAAATATAATTCTTTGTAGAATATATTTCAATATGCAGAATGTATTTAACAAAAAAATGTAGTTATTTATTTAAGGGCGCAGGAAAGACATTTTATTACTCA
This sequence comes from Odontocerum albicorne, assembly GCA_949825065.1. Taxonomy (NCBI): domain Eukaryota; kingdom Metazoa; phylum Arthropoda; class Insecta; order Trichoptera; family Odontoceridae; genus Odontocerum; species Odontocerum albicorne. Next base: position 11,112,047 of record OX463841.1, read on the forward strand.
GATATATTTAACACAATTTTCTCTCTCAAAATATACACCTTAAGTAATGATTAATTATTTATTTTCAGTGAACTTGATATATTATTGAGATTTCAAATTATCTACTGTATTTTCAAAGCAATAACCTGGATTTGTGATATATAGCCTTAAGTGACCACAAACATTTTTTTTAAACTCTCAATGATTGTTTCAATTGATAGCTTAATTATTCAATTTATGTGATATTATAGAAAAGTATATTTATTTTGCCTAATCTCTGGAATTTAGTTCAAAATAAAATGCAGGTGATATTTTATAAGTTTTGCTTACTCATTATGTATTCTTGTCCACCATGGGTTCGGCATGCTTCATCTAAAATGTAGAACAATCCTAGTGGCCGTCCCATCAATTGGTCCACAGCTGCTTTATTATCGTAGTAATGAAGGGTCACTACAGGAATTTGTTCCTCTTCTTGCTCTTGCATCTCCCAAGCAAAAACTCTTTGATTATAAAGGAATTGCATTTGCTCATTCATAGTATTTACTATCAACTGTTCCAGTCTATTACGATAAAAACATTCAAATCCGAACATGTCCATGAGACTTACGGAGAATTTATCACCACTGGAAAAAATCAGAAGAATCACATAATTGTTTTTCACTTTTTGTAATAATTGATTGTTGATTAAATTAAGTATATTTCAATAAATAAATAAATATAGGTTTATTGATAGCAATATAGTATGTACATAATACATTTAGATATATTTCAAGAACACATTAAAAAGAGAATACATTAAAAAACAGAAGCTATCAAAAGGTCTGGGCTCATCTAATGACATCCCCCCGGCCAAGATACACCCCACCAATATAGGGTGAGCCCAGCCACGGGGACACCAGATGTTTTTCAGCCCACACCTTTGAACATATAGAATTTAATTTAATTGGTTAAGGGTTCGTTACAGTTATTATATTTGAGCTTTGACTTGTGTAAAAATGTTTTAGTTTTAAATTATTATTAATGAGATAATTTAAACAAACTCAATTGTTAAGTCAACAAAGAATTTTTTTTAAATCTCAACTGTGAGCATAGACTAGGTACGAGTATGTTTGCAGGAAGATCTTGATTGATTGGGTTAAGTACTAGTATGTTGTACAATATCAATAAGTACTTACAAAACAGATCTACTGAAAGCTAACTTTTGGTTAACAGAATTTACAAGCCAATCAAGTAAACGCCTATAGATAGTTCCAGCTAATACATCTCTCGCATCTCTGGCTTCATCAGTGCTGTGCCTTCTCTTCACCGCTGTCCCTCTTTCAACAAGGCAGTAATTAATAAGTGCCCAAGTAAATTTGCTTTCGTCCAAATTTAAAAGGTTTGTCACTTTTATTGCTTCTTCTAGATTCTCTACCTCAGCTGCTCCACTGTTGCTATCTTTAAACCTTACATTTCCTAAAACCAGTATTGCTGCTATTATTTTCCACAAGGATTCCATTTCGAATTCTTCAAATTCAAGATCTTTCAAATATTGGACAATGTCTTGGAACCTCTTCACATTGCCTTCAGGGTCTTCCCGTTTGGACGGTAATTTAGGTGGAGTATCAAGTGTTCTGAGATATCTGTACTTTCTTTCGGGCTCCAGATTATATTCAGACAGTTTACCGGCAGCTTCCATTCCATCATAGAAATAGTAAATTAAGTTGAAATTTGCTTGTGTCCTAAAACAGATTCATTTCAAATTTAAAAAAATAACTTGATATGCTTCAAACAAGGATTCAAGTTTTTATTTTATGTCATTCAGATTTATTTTTTTAAAAGGTTTTTGAATGTGTCATGTTTATATATTATTTTAAATGCAGTGACACTCCCTCCTTGCTCATTGAGTGGTTGAAAGAGAAACAAAGATTTACAAAAAGACATTTCAAATATTAGAAAAAATACCTTCTTTAATTGTGACACCACCTGAAGAAAACAAAACAATGAAAAACTTTACTTTGAAATTTTATTGAAAGAAATATTAACATTTAAAAAAAATTGAAACAAATACAAACATGCCTGTCATAATGGAGGGAAAGCTGAAACTGATATACGTGGGTCGTCCAGAAAGTAAAGAACGTTTTGGCATAACTAAATAAAAGAAAATATATCAACACAAAACTTTATTTACAAAGTCACAGTGCCTTACTCTATTTTTCAATGTAGTCGCCATAGCTGTCAAGGCACTTATTGTAACGTGGAACCAATTTTTCAATTCCGATGTTATACTCTTCAACCGCCAAATATTTGAGCCAGGATTACACTTCTTGTTTGAGGTCTTCATCGTTTGCGAACTGTTTTTCACCCAAAAATTCCTTAAGTTTCGGGAATAAGTGAAAATCACTTGGTGCCAAGTCAGGGCTGTAAGGAGGATGTCCAAAAATTTCCCACTTAAGATAAGAATTGAAGTTCTCGCTGTGTTCGTGCTGATGCATGAGGCCGCGCATTGTCATGAATCAAAACCACCTTTCCCGACAACATTCCACGTCTCTTGTTTTAGATGGCGCATCTAAGTCATTGAAGAGTTTCACAATAGGCCTCTGATTTAATTGTGTGCCCTCTTGGCATAAATTCCACGTGGATCAAACCCTTTCAGTCCCAAAAAACGGTTGCCATCACTTTTTTGGTGTTGAGATTCGGTTTTTCTTTTCCGAGCACACATTTTTTTGTAGCCAAGGTGCTCTGTCACTATTTCATGTAGGAGTGATCGTGAAATTTGTGGGAAAGATTCATGTACTGTGCCTAAAGTTGCCTATAAATTTCGATAGGCCGAACATTTTGTGCATTCAGAAAAGGAATGACACTACGGACTTCACATTTGGCGGGATTTTCGATGGGCGCAGCCATTTTGAAAGGTTACAGAACAAAGACGCACGACCATTCAGCAACAAAACTCGGCTCGCACTGAAGCGAGGGAAGGAGCTAACTGGCGCGCATACGATCACGGTGGTGGGGGATTGGCGCAGGGCGTGGTGCGCAATCGTTCTTTACTTTCTGGACGCGTCTAGTAACATAAATTCTACTTCTATGGTATTATTTTAAGATCAAATCCACTCTAAAGATTCTTTTGATACATATCAATTTTTTTTTCCTTACTTTATTATTGTTTTCTGTTACAATTATTTTATAACTAGCAAATTATTTCCATTTCTATTAGTATTTATTTTAATAAAAATACTACAAATAAAAAAAATATCCAAACAATAATGCAAATTAAATTTTTAAGTTTCAATAAGAAGTCTCATGAAAAGTTTATCAAGTTGCTGCATTCAAGACTTTGTAGCCTATCTAGCTGTACCTTAGGAAAGTTCATTTGAGTAATTAAGTAAAATAAACAATTAATGCACTCAGTAAAGTATATTCTATCAATTGGGAGCATCTTCTTACTACTTCAATTGTGTAAATAAGTCAGAGCTGACCATTCTTGAAACTTGTCTGTCGATCTAAGGGTACATTTGGCTGTTAAATTTGAAGCATATGAAGTGAACATTGTTGGAAGGCAATATGTGTCTCTTCTTTATCATCTACCTTCTAATAATATTTGCTTAGACTGTGATAAGAGAACATGCGTAATTCTCTGCATTAATTATATTTATCAAAAGTGATAAGTTAACAAATAACGGTATTTTCAACTTTTCAATGTTGAAATATATTTATTACTCAGTCCATAAAAACAACAATTAGATAAAATATACGAGACTTACATATCTGTTGTTGACACACGCCATTTTTCTAATTGATAAAGCCAAAATATAGCTCCACTCAGTTTTCCAGATTTGCCATATGTTATTTGAGTTTGCAAAATGCATCTTGTGGAATCCTCATTGATTGAAGTCCCCGCACTTATGGCGGCTTGCAAAATGTTCATAGCTTTCTCAATTCTTTCCCCGGTGATGTCCTGGTTTTGTCCCAAAAAGGCCAAATGCCTCATGGTGTGTAGCAAGCTCGTGGTCTTTCCAGAACGGCTTTCTCCTGAGAAGACAATGTGCTGTGGCTCGTGATGGTGCAGGGCATCCTGATAGGCACTGTCAGCCACCGAATACACATGTGGTTCGTTGTCTGAGCGGGATTTGTATTGATATTTTCGGTGATACTGAAAAATCAACATGAAATATTTTTGAGAGTTTGAATCTGAACTGCCTTTCTTGAAAAATCTTATAATTGATTAGTTCCTCAGAGTGAAAAAATGGAAAGTAGTCATATTTGCGAAGTATTACTCTAATTTTATAATAAATATATTATTATCACTCTAATGGTATATTGTCCCATTTTAGGATGGTGTAAAACAATATTGTGTTGAATATTTTGAAGTATAATTTTTTTATATATTATATGAGGTCTTTCAAATTGAGCGGTTTTTTAATATTTTTTTTTAATTCTTGAATAAAACACACAATTTGCTTTGATTTAAAAAAACTTTTTATTGGTCATTGAAGTATAATGTATGTAATTTAAACACAATATACAATATCCGCCAAATGTTCACCTCTTGCAGCTCCACAGATGTCCACTCTTTTGTCAAAATTTTCGATGACGTTTTGGCATAATTGCGGTTCTAACTCACCAATAATGCGAATAATTTCGTCCTTTAGCTCAGGAATTGATTGGCAGTCATTCTTATAGACCTGGATTTTTACGTAACCCCAGAGAAAATAGTCCAATGGTGTCAGATCACATGATCTTTGTGGCCAATTAACATCACCGTTTCCGGAGATTACAATAGATACAATAATTCTCAATTTGAACGTGTTGTTATATTGTATATGACTCCATTTTTATAAATGCCATACATTACACTTCTCAAATGTCACAAAACCCAGGCAAGTTTGCGACGTCATCTGTGTTTTATCCAAGAATTTAAAAATCCGCTCAATTTGAAAGACTATATTTAGTTTAAGTTATATTTTGCATAATATTTTATAAAAATATGGAAAAAGTATTGATTTTAACAGTATATGTAAAGGTGATTTTGTTTTACGATATTGGTATTTGTTTTATCTACAGAATTTTTTAATATTGTACTATAATTTTTCATGTTTAAAAATTATTTCAGGATACGTTTTCAAGTTATTGATTTTTTTTTTTGTGAGGTTGTCAGTTGTTAATTATGTTGTTATAAAATATTGGTTGGGACAAAAATAGTATTCGGTTTTCCTTTAAATGTATATTTTTGTTACCGTTTGGTTGTAAATATCAGTTTCCGTGTTGGGATTTAACACCAACAAAATATCCCCAACAAAGGTGTGAAATGAGCCCTGTGACATTTTGACTTGCAATTCGTCCAAGATGGTTTCTTCAGTGAGGGTTTCCAGAGCAGCCAAGTCTTCAACATGCATTGGCTCCGGCTCAGGACTGCTCTCTGTTTGCAGCATCCCTCCTTTAATCAGCCTCTCCGGTAAACGATTATTTTTTCCTGCTTCTCCAACTTCATTTGCCAACATTTTAAGTTCTTGGGTTAACTGAAAATAAAATGATTAACATTTATTAAAACTCTCGACTTATTGATAAAAGATCAGATTCTTTTGGTTTAGTAGAAAGACAAATATAGTTACAACGAAATAAAGAACACTTTCATATTTTTTTAGTGTTTTAATTGTTATTATTTAGCTTAAAGAAATCAAATGATCTTACGTGATAATCATTCTCTGGTAGAGCCTGAATAAACGGATGTTCAATCAATTCCACAGAATACGGACGATGTTCAGGATTTTTTTCAAGACATCTGAAACATATTAAATATTCTTTATTTAATATATAATTTATTATTGATATTCGTAATTTATTATTGATACCAAATATATTATAGGAATGAATCAATAAACTTCTGTGGCCTAGTTAGTAAGTCACCTGTTTTTCAACCCGGTGGTTGCGGGTTTGATTCCCATTGTTACCCTCATTTTTTAAAAGGGTTTCAGTCTGATTTTTACTTAAAGCTTGTTTAAAGTTTTTCTGGTTGGTTGGAAGATATTTCCACATAACAATAAATCCATTAAGTTATACTGTATACAACAAAAGTATAATGCAATATAATTTTAAAAATATTTATATTTCATGATCAAATAATTAAAACATATTACTCAGATATAAAGTCGTTCAGGTCATTGGACCAATTTGAAGGTCTCTGCAGTCCTGGTGGTGGATTTCTTACAATCTGGAAAAGTGCTCTGGTTGGGTGCATATCTTGAAATGGTGCTTTTCCATCAGCTAGTTCGATAGCTGTTATTCCAAGTGCCCATACATCAGCTCTAATGCCGTACTCGGAGTCTCCTCCACTGACAACCTCAGGGGCCATCCAGCTAGGTGAGCCAACAACAGAGTTTCTCTTGCCCATGTTGGTAGCTAGTCGACAGGAAAGGCCGAAGTCTGTCAATTTTATGTCCCCATCTTTTGTAAGAAGAATGTTACTGGCTCGAATGTCTCGGTGAATGACATTTTGTTCATGAAGATAGGTTAAAGCCTATAAACCATGAAATTTAAAGTAAATACATTAAACAGTGTTATCGAAGATTTTTTGTGAATATAACATAATATCCAAGAAATTTATGCTTGTCAAAAACAAACAACAAATTACAAAAAATGCTATAGTAAATATAATGAGAGACGTTCTTTATTGTAGAAAGATTGTTAAATTTGACATTTTCAGAATTTGCTAATATTACAATGCCTTGATATTTTGAAAATGTATTGAGTAATAATCATTTCTATGAAATATCAACTTTAATATCTTTTACAAACAAGAGTTTAAAACAAGATGATTTTATTGTTAAAAAGAAAATACAATACACACCTTGATTGTTTCCTTCAAAATAAAAGCAATATGTTCCTCTTTCATCTTCCTGTCAAAGGTTTGGAGTCCTCGAACAAGATTAATGGATGGTCCACATTCACAGTACTGGAAATGAATATGGCATTATTTATCAGTTTTAAGTCCATCCTCCAGGATTCACTGATGAAAGAAAGGCTATCAATGACATGCAGTAAGAGGAATCTGTCATACTTCGGACATGTTGCTAGAAGAGATAATATTTAGGAGATGCCGGTTGTGATTGAAAGGGTTAAGGGGCGGCAAGCGATGGGACGGTCTCCAGTTAGGTGGAGAATAATCAAAGAGATGACAAGTTCCTTATTCATTGTTACATTCATCGTGGCTCAGTTCCAGATCACCAAGGAACCACAACACTAAGAACAAGTTTGTTTTAATTCTCCTTTGTTCTTTTTAATATATGTAGTTTGGTTTTTGAAATGTGTTGTTTTTTATCTACGTTTTTTTACAACAAGCTAAATATTTTTACTTTATGAATTGAGTTTGTTTGATTAAGAATCAATGATATTATTTTGATTTCAATGCTTGATTTTACATGAGTCGACCCAGTCATGGATTTTGTTTAATAAAATATTAATGATACAAAAAAGATTTAATAATAATAATTAACTAAACATTTTCTATATAAAATGGATCAAGTTATTAAATTTATATTTTAAAATTTCTTACTTCCATAATCAACCAAATTTTATCCATTGGTCCACTTCTGTCGCAGTAGACTCCATAGAAATCAATCAAGTTTGGATTAGTGGTGCAGAAATCTTTAAGGATTCCATACTCATCCAGAATGCTTTTCTCTGAGTCCGGTGTGACAGTTTGTATCTTCACTGCCACCTTTTTCTCACTGGCTTGGGAGTCAGTGGCCACATACACCTGCCCAAAGATTCCTGTGCCCAGCCTGTTTCCCAGCTCATATCGTTCTCGGGGGTCCGGCAAGGAAGCTGGGTTAAGTATGTCGCCCATTGCAACCGAGTATCAGTTTTCGACCAGTTTCCTAAAAAAATGTTATTTTTTTGCACACAGTAATTAATTTATGAGTCCAAGAGATGTGCTTGTAATGATATTTAGATACAAAAGAAACTAGTGATTCCATAGACAAACTCAAGTCTGGGTTGCTGTGGAAAGGATTGCCCAGTTAAAGTGGAAATGAGTGCCCAGTTCAAGTGGAAATGGATAAACTATACTGCTTAATATCAAAATATATATGGAAACACTTGTGTAGTAAACCGTGAATAACTAAAGAATCAAAAAGATGCCCCTCAACAAGATAAATATACGAAATCAAATGGTTAGCTGGAGGTCGGTTAATAAAACATACATAGCACAAGGAGGAATGGTGTATAAAGAGGCAGACATATGTTATGTAGTGGTTGATCACACGCTGAAATTATGATGCTCCTTTCAGAATAATAGGCAATTCATGAAATTATTGTGTATTAAGCCAAATACATCAGCTGCTTTATGCACAGAGGTGTTACCTTTTAGCTCTGTGGTTACCACCGATAATCAGGGATTGCTGTGCCTTCTTACATTTTTAAACATGCCCAAGCTACAATAACTAATATTTTTTTAATCATTTTTGATACCTTCTTGATACGCTTTCCTAATAAATTTACACCACAATAAAAATGCTGTGAAAAGGGTATATTTATACAACGTGTCGAGTACACCAAACAAATTAGATTTAACTTTAGATTTTTTACGGAAGACAAATTTTCATTATTTTAGGAAAATGCTAAACTTAAATACATTGCCAAAAGTCAAAAGATACCCTGATCACTTGTGTTATTTGCGGCGGAGATTATCCCGCAAACTACAAAAAGTGTCCTTAGTACCCCCCTTTGAAACCACAAAAAACCACCCCCTAATCCAACCCCCCGCTCTCATGAGCCCACTCGTGAATGAACCCCACTTCTCACTCCTTCCAACAAAACCAAAATATTCCCCCTCTTAGGCCATTTAAGACGTTATGGCCGATAGCATCAAGGCCATCCACGCTCAAGAGGACATACTCGCCCGCCCCAGATTTAAAATAACTCAACCACCCTCGCTCAACTAACACCCCAAAAAATGCATTCCCGCCACTAACAACCCCGTCAATTTTATAATTATCAAACCGCTTGGAGAACACACTCGAATCCTTCAGGAGATCAAAGAAAATCTCTCAGAATGAATTGTGTTAAACGAAGACCGGAAACCTACAGGTTGCCTATTGGAACACCAACGGTAAGTACAAGGATTATACCATAAAGGCGGGATTTAGCTCTTGCTGGAGAACAATCTCGACTTACTCCTACTCAACGAAACATGGCTTCGACCCAGCGACAGACTTAGCTCCATGAACTACCATCTATACCTTACCGATCGCATCAGTGACAGGGGCGACGGTACTGCAATATTTAAACGTATCATGGACCACTGCTGTTGCGACCAACTAGACAAATAAATATCGATCTAACATATAGTGCCCCCACAAAATATGATCTAGATGTTCTGCCAGGAGATACAATTCCAACAGTGATTGCAAGTGATCTTGATACAAAACACGCGTCACGGCCATGGTATAAGGCCTTCGACAAGGTACGATACAACGGTCTTTTTTTCAAGCTTGGGAATTTGGAATTCTGAGTCCGTACGTAAAATTCTTGTCCTTTCTCAAAGACAGAACATTTAGAATCAAACAAGAAGGAACGCTCTGCACACCTCGCTCGATCAAGGCAGGATTACTGCAAAACTCAGTAACCTCACCCCTGTTTTGCATAATTTATTCTAGCCACATACTAAATCTATGATATATCGTAGAAATTGCACAATTCGCGAATGATAAAGTGATCATATCACGCTCAAGTTGCGCCTGACAGCTGCCTTGAGAGTACAAGAGCAAGCAAATCGATGATCAATCAACAAATGACTAAAATATGTTCTCGTTTGAACCCTTTTATTTCATTAAAGTTCTGCCAGGAAAAAGTGAAAAAGAAATCTCTTTGCCCAGCTGTTACCAAGATACATCACGATGTCACGCCAGAACCTGCGATGATTGAGCAACCATCCTCCTATGTTACAATCTTTGTACTGGTGCTGTACATTTACCTTAAAATTTGAACAGTTCTGAATGGAATTTTAATTAAAATGAACAGTTGTATTCCCCAATAGATAATATTGTTTTTCAAGTTTCTAAATAAATGAAATTTCTTTAAATGTGTATAACCCTTAGTCATAATTTAAGGTATTAAACAGATTAGCCTTAAAAAACAAGAGTTATTTGATTTAGAGTAATCAATTGCCTTAAGTATTGTAGGGCATGAACATTTTCAAAGATTCCCTTGTATAATTCAACACATTATATTGAATTGAGAGTTAATCCACTGAAATTGGTGATAAACAATCGAAAGTGAAACTTGTGTGATATTTCCCCCTCAAGTATGAGCTCTGTCAACCGTTACATAATCACTAAGCTGACTTATTCAGTGGAAATGTTTACGTCGGTGAGGGAAGCCTCAGTAAGTTCGTTACCTAAGGAAAACCTATTACGAGATATGGAGGGAAATCCAATTAGCCACGAGACTAATATAGGACAATGCATTATTAATGAGCGTCTTATTAGGTGATTGTGTATTTAGCACTCGTACAGTGATTCGCTATGACATTTATTTTTTCTTTCATATAAATATATAGGGCTCTAGATATAAATCAATTCAGCAATTTATTCTTATGAAACCTGTGGTTTCATATAATAAGAATAAATAATATATAAATGTCAATGTGTTGGGAGCTGTTTGTGGATGAGTCACTGCGAGGTGGCCAGTCACCTGTACAGAATGGGTATTGTAGGATATCCTGACTGTGAGTGTTGTTTGGATGATGATACTATAAACCATGTATTCGCGGCTATCTTTTTGATAATCTTAATTTACTTAATACCATATCTTTGCCACCTTTAATGAATGTTGCGTTTCTTTTTTTGCTCAACACTTCGCTACATACAGATCAATTGTTATTTTTTTAGCTTTCCTAAATTAGTTGATGTTTTAAATAGTATTACAGTGGATTTGATTAAATAATTTTCATTTTTTATTTTTATTATTCATAATACACCATTTCAAATTTGCATTGTTTTAACGGAAAAGCAAACAGTGGTGTACAAGTATAGTATAATGTTAAAATCCTTCAATTTTGTGGACATATTATATATTGAACAGCTTTTTTAGGTAAGGGATGTGGCGAAGTGGTTTAATCCCCTTAATCACATTTTTCAGATATTTGTCTTAAATACTAAAACACACAACTGAAATATTCACGTTCGTATTAACATCCTTACATACGCTTTGATACTAAGTTATGACATACACAATTTTATCCGCATCATAATCTTAAGAACCACATTAATATCATTAACTATTCTTCATATCACACTCGACGTTATTAACATATATTGACTTCCCTAGAGTTTTATCTTTACAGTGATGGTACAAATAATCCTAACATGGATGGTTTTTGTGATAAAAGTTATATACAGGATAAATAAACAAATCATAATATATTTTTTCAACCGAAATGTATAAAATATGGACATTTGTCATAATTTAGATAATAATAATTTAAATTAAGTCAATGATGATAATTCACTCAGGTTTTAGAATTTTAGTTCGATTCTGATCATACGAAAAGAAACCTATACAAAATGTATTCCCTCTTAATAAAGTTCTGTTTTTTTTTAATAAGATGAATATATATTAAATTATTTATCAAAACAATATATTTCAATATGAAATTGTGAATAATATAATTTTTCTTTCAGATAAAATTGATTTTGATTATAAACATAAAAAATAGTTTGGCTATGAACCGATTCTTTCAATAAGTTACTTACGAGTATTATCAATTTCGACATTTCGTAAATGTTGTGTGTTCATTTTTCTGTCGAGTATCGATAAGTTAAAAGTTTTATTGAAAATTTTGGAGACATAGATATAGCTTTTTTCCGAAATATTTCGATTAAAAAAAATTACCGTGTGAATTCCTTACTGTTATACCAGTAGCCTTCTCACAACCAGAAAATGAAAGGTTTCATGTTCCAGAAAATGTTAACGTTCCATTTACGACATCTCATGTTGTGAAATGTTTTCTAACATAAGAAGTTAATTTCATGCTACAAGGTAAGTCAATTTTATTCTATAATTTCAGCCATTTCAAAACCCGACCGAGAAAATCCCGCCTGTTTGCTTAGTTTACTTCGATTAGACGCTTTATACTAAGACCCCGACGATCTCATCATTACATGACGGAACTATTTGTAAGGCACATTCCCAATACAATGATGTCATGTAATGTGACGCCAAACCATTAAAATTATGTTTGTACGTATACATAAGAGTATATGCAAAAATCCAACCCACAAAACTATTTGAAACACTGAAAAAAACGTGCATCGATCCAGTATGCGCTAAAATATCAAGTCAGTTAAATGGGTTTTCATGGATAAATCCGAAACATAATTTTTAAAATGTAGTTTTTATGAATATAAATGTTTCAGTTACACCTAAAAACAGCTTTTCATTAAAAAAAGCTGCATTTAAATTAAATATTCATGGGGCCTCTCCCGTCCCCCTGTTCGGAACGCTCGTAATTTTTTGGACTTCCGTGCAGTAAAGGTTATAAAATACAAAACACAAGCCCATATAAAGTATCTGGAGACGTCCTTAATTATTTAAGAGTGGGTAAAATGCGAGTTGGGTTCTTTTTGCATATATTATATATTCCATTTTGAAAAAATCTTCTTGATGGTTAAAAATTTATCATATAACTATAAAACCTTTTGAACCCTTCCATTCATTTACTATAAGAACATACATCCCTCTGTTTTCCAATTGGGGTATTTACGATAGAGCGCCAGACTTTTCTATCGCGATACACATATTTAAATACGTTTGATAAATCTTTTTCATTCATTCGTTCTACATGCTCAAATCTCCTTGGAGTGATTTTTTCCATCCTTCTTTGCATTTCATTCCGTATTCTGTCATCATTGTCATTATATTTTATGTTCTTGACAACTATTCGAGGTACATAAATATTGATTTATTTCGAATGGCAATAAGTAAAACTTACTCGCTAAATGCTCTTCGTTTTTATGCAGGCTGTCTCTTTTGAATAGGCCCTCGGATATTGACATCTTCAACATTTCAGAAAATGTTTTTAAGAAAGCATTTTGAGTTTTGTAAGTAATTGGAGTTAGTTGTTTCGGCTTAATAATTATTTTTAATTTGTTAATTTTTATTTGTTATTGTTATATTTTCTTTAAGTGTTATGTATAATTGAGGTTTACCTATAATACTCGTGTGTAAGCTTTATAAAAGTATTTTGTCTCAGCGTACGTATTTTACAGCCTCTATTCATATTTCCCACACCGATTTCCCATACTTTGTGGCGCTAAAATTCCATTTATTTTCAGTAATACATTTTTTTTGATGCTTTAAGATTTTTAACTAAATATTTATCTTTTGGAAAAGTTGAGCCAAAAACGCAACAGATCTTCATCGTCAATACATAAAAGAAGTCATTCCTCGCTACATTAGCATAATATTTTATCAAAGGTTTCGACTTTAACTTTGTGGAACACCAAATTATTAAAAAATATATAAAAATAAATGACTTTGTTACTCCACTAATTCCATGAATCCCGTTACACGTGTTTCTACCTCGTATCCCGAAGTTCTCTCCGGGCGGCCTTATCCCGGTTTGTTACGAGAGCAGTGCTTAGACCAGACAGTGTCTTGATACATGGGAAGTCTGTGTGGTCTATTGACCCACATAAAAAATGATTAATAATACACCGTGAAACCTTTTGCAGTATTTGGTTGTTTATTACTTTTTTGCTTTTGCTCATGACTTTGCATTTCTCTAATGTTTCTAAATTCATTGTTTTATATACTTTCTGTGACTTATGTAGTAAAACTTAAATTTTATTATCTATTCAATTATTTTCGTCTCTACAATATACTATAGTTCGCAAAATTTGATAAATTGTTGTTAGACATACAACGCTTATATTAATATTAGTAATTTATTGTTGAATATTCTAATAATAAAATATTTGATAGATTTACTGAGATTCGGCAAGGTTTCAAATGGTTTAACTAAAACGGAAAATAATATAAAATCAAGGAGAAAAAAGTAACAAGTATGTCTATATATAAATTAACACAATCAACTGATAAGGTGTTTGACAAAGTATCGAAAAATAATTAAGTCAGGAATCAGCGGATTTTATTAATGAAATGTAATTGCAAATTATATGCGCTATTAGTAGTATACTTCGTTCTAAGAGTAGTTATAAAATAGCACTATTATTATTTTTGCTATATTAAATTGAAAAGTAGCTGTGGTAATGCTACATTTAAAAAATAGTTTTAAGTATGAACATTTTGCGAATTCCATGGAAAGCAAGGCGAACTAACGCCTTCATTCTCAAAGAACTGAGAATCACCGACAGATTGTCGATAATATATATACATAGCTTTGACGGGTCCTTCAATTCTTTGGGCACATTACTCGTGGCCGAAGAGACAGTTTGGAGACGTTTGTGGTTACCGGATGCGTGGAAGAACGACACACAAGAGAAAACATCCCAATGCGTTGGACTAAGTGAGAAACGCAACTAAACTCTCCTAATAACTTCCCTTCGAGCCCCGGAGTGCAGGGATAGATGGAGAAGAGTCGTCAGAGACTATCATGGGAGTCATGATGCTCAGTTATGAGTTACGCGACATGATGATGACAATGGAAATTAATTATTAATATTTTTTAAATACAGAATATTAAAAATATTAGTATGTAAGCATATTTTTTTCTTTAAAAAAAAATGAATGCCTATTACCCGTAACGAATATAATAAAAGGTACGATCGTCTAAAGTGGACGATGAAGGTACTTTATGTTGGTGCCACCGGAGATGACTATGTAAGCCAATTTGTAATAGGCAACTCCTGCTGTATTAGGGTCAGGTAGCTTTAGTATTTGCAGCTTGTCTGTATATTTTTTCTCCATTCAGTTTCTGATAACTACGAATAGCAACACTTCTACGCCATTTGGTTATATCTTCTGCTGTTTGCTCCCAGTTGTGTTCTGCATTAGTGTTAATATCGCGGATAAAAGGAATATTCAATAGATTTTATTTTTATTTTTGGTATTCAGGCATCGGTTCTTTTTTAATAAATAACTGATAAATATATTATAATATACTTACGAGATCAATGATTCTTGATTCTTATCCAACTTGGAGACAGCTTCAAGCTTTATCGAAATGTATTACATTTGTGATAATTTTTTGATGAACAAATAATATACAATTTTGGAAGAAAAATAACTTGCACCGCCGAGGGACACCGGAGAACGACTGATGAGTGGAGAAGTGGTGGCAGCCATCCGAGCCATCCCCTCGGCTGGGGGAAGGAAAGGACAGTAGAGGGAGGACAGAGGCCATACTTGTGAATCTAGGGGCTTCGCGGCCTTTCAGAGATTAGACTAAGAAGCGTTCAATATGTTTAGAAAAACGGTGAAACAATTAATTAGACTGCTTCAATTGCTATGTATTTAAAGTTTTTCTTTAAATTTATTGTAAGTTAATATTGCTTTTATGTCTCATAAGTTCATTTAATAATTATTAAAAATATACGAGTTAAGTGCCCTTTATAAACCGAAGGAATATTTACTAAATAAAAAATGAAATATCTTCTTATTATGGCCTGTTATGGTCCTGCATCATTGTTTGCCTCTTGTAACGTCGACAAGAGGTTTTGGGAGGTTATCCTGGAGCTCTGCTTGCTTGGGGGATACTGTCTCTGGCCATTCTTACGGCTCTTGGTTCCGCTATTCTGGATACGTGTTCGTTCCAGAACCTTCTTCTCTGTCGTCCCCATCTGACAATATCTTCAACTTCGCACGTCCTTCGGATTTCTGTGTTTCATACTTTATCACGAAGGGTTTTGCCAGCGATACTCCTGAGTACCTTCATTTTGCTGGTTCGAAGGAGATTTTAATGAAATATCAACAATAATTATATTTCGATGAAATATCAACAATATTAAAAATAATTGGCACAAATTATAACACATACTTTAATTGTTTTACTGACAGCTGTGTATAAAAGAAAGCCTTTGTGGAACCCATCGAGAAAATTATACAAAAATGTACCTATAATAAAATCACTTTGGAATGAAGTTGCACAGAAAGTAAATAAAGAAGGTAAGTTGTTATGAAATTGGTTAGTTTTGAGAGTGGTATCATGTGTTGAGTCAACCGCTCCCAACTGCTAAATGAATTTGTGCGTAGCACTTTGGTGTGGCCATGCATGAAGTCACCTAGTCACGTAAAATCTAGCTTAGCGCCTAACGAAGCATTTTGTTGAGGCCTCGGCTTTACTCAATTGTTGCATCCCATGATTTATGAATGTGAAACAGATTTGTTCAATATTTGCCGTATTAATTGAAAGAACCTTCCATTCTACCTCCGATGACTGTACAATTCTTAAATTACATATTTAAGCCACCTTGTGAATTCATCTTCATTTCTGATGATTTCACGTTATTTTCCTCAATATCTTTTTTCAGCTCTGTATGTCGGCTAACAAATGATTTAATTTCGGACGGCTTGGCCATCAAAATAGCTGTGGTCCAGCTATCTACTGCTTTACAAATCTATGACAATCTAGTTGGGGCATAAAATGAATTTCATAATTATTCACGAGTCAAATCTTATCCATGACCTAGGGTAATCTTAAACTCTTTATTATCAAACCAAAAAATATACTGCTATTTCAATGTCAGTGTCCTGAATTTGATACAAACTCGAATGTCTCGATATATTTGATTAAGGTTTTTAGATCCGCAGTTTGATTATTTTACAAAGGATTTATGATTTCAGGTTGAAATTAGTTGTAACGTTGCTCTGGTCAACTCATTATTGCTAATATTGAAATCACAGGATATTTATAAAAATAATAAAATCACTTTATTTAAAACTTTTATCCTAATCGTGTTGACATACGCATGTGAAACGTAGACAATACAAATTTAGGACAATTTTGAAAGGAGGGTCTTATGACAAATATATAGACGGGTCCGGAATGGAAATATTTGGAGAGTCAGGTACAATGAAGAACTTTATAACATGTATCACGCTCTCAAACGTTCAATCAGTATGAAACTTAGGCTGGACATAATTCAAAGGAAGCGTTAAACAAGTGCCTCAAAAACGTTTGTTGGACGCCCGAAAGGGAGGAGAGGAGTCTAAAAACCACGATTAGTTGGGAGAACAACATTGAAGGCGGTGCCTTTGAATTGTTGCGAATCAGATTATGTGGATTTAGAATACGAAGAGGTGAAAAATTTAGAAGACCAGCTCCATTTAAGAAGAAGATAGTTGTACGAGTAACATGATTTATTGTTGTATCTATCACGACGGTAAAATTTCAGTATATGCAGAATAATTGTTTTATGTATTATTCAGAAACATATAAAAAATATGCTGTATTATAATAGTTAATTAAATAATATTTTTTCGTGAAATGTGAAGGAAAAAATAATTATATGACGATCACGTTTATAGTTCTCTTACCTGTTATCAACATATTTTTAGAATCTCAAAAAATACAAATGAGTTAATAAAAAAATCGAGTCGTGTTAACAGATTAAACTTTTGAATGCTTCAATTGGTATCTAATCAATAAACTTTAAGACGTATTTTTTTTACCAAAAGTTGCCGAGTTGTTTTCACTTAGACTTAAACCAATAATAAAACATTCAAAAGGCTTCTTCAATAATCGATACATTTACGAATATGTACTTTCACTTACTTATCACTTCAGCGTTTTTACAGTCTTAATATTTCATACCCGCTGTAATTTCTCCTGAAAACTTAAATTTTAAACAGCTGAAACTATAATATTTCTAAAATGAAGAAAAAACGTTAGTGTTAATTCAACATATAGTATTATACGAGTAATATAAAAATATGATCAAGATCACTTCACATGATGACATAAAAAGCCTTTTGAAGACGTTAATGGGATAATCATGGAATGTACAACCTATAAGGTGTCGATTCTATGCTATAACATCAGCTATTTCAAATTGACGAATCCGTAGTCTAACGGATTTCGGGTTCAAATTTTCGTAATGTGCCTCTCAACATATTTCTGGTTGGTTGAAAAAAAATATTGCATTGACAATTAGTCCTTCAGGTTGTAATATCAATATAGTTGAAATGTAATGCAAAACAATGAACCATCAAGGTAACCAGGTTTGTTTGCACGGTTCACATCAAACAGTGGCTCACACACAGCAGATTTCATCTCTTCTTCTTCTTCTTCCCAGTGTCATGTCAGGCCCCCCCAACGTTGAATATCACCTGAGAGTAGACATCTTTGTCCCCGGCAGCCCTAAAAAGATCTCCAACGCCCCTTGTCAACGCATCAATCACGTATATTGCGGAACCAGGAGATTTGCCTCCTGCCAACACCTCTTCAGCCTTCTATTTTGCCTTGTATGATCAGGTGGAGTAATTTGTACTTTGCTCCTCTAAGTACACGACCCAAGTAGGACACCTTTCGGATTTTAATATTAGTCACCAGCTCTCTATCAACTTTGGCTCTTTGAAGAACCCTTGTGTGGCTGATCATATCCGTCTAGGGTATCCGGTGCATCCACATTTCGAATGCTTCCAGTCGGTTCATACTACCAACTTTGAGGGTCCACGATTCCACTCCATGCAATAACACTGACCAAACGTAGCATTTGACTAACCGTTGTCGAAGTTTCAAGTTTAGATTATCATCGCAGAATACGCTTCTCATTTTATTAAAAGCCGAACGATATGATTCAATTCTGCACTTGACTTCGGTTTCTGGGTCGAGGTCTTCCACTAGGATACTTCCGAGGTATTTAAATTTTTTTCACTCTCTCTGTTTCAGCACCGTTCAATGTAAGCTTTCATCTCACTAAGCACAAATTATGATAACTATTTTTTTTTGGAAAAATGAGTTGTATATTATTTTCTATTCATCATAGTCGAGTTGAAATTATATTTAGGAAATAAAATATCATAACTTATATAAATTTTCCATTTATGAAGAATAAAATATATGATTTATCACTTACGGCTTTATGAATTAACAATGCAAAGTACAGCATTTTAAGATAACTAAAACAATACTTGGCGAAAGTGGTTGTGAATTTCTAAAAAGAAAAAAAAACATCAAATACATATTGTTAATATTTATGACAGTTTGAACTAATAAAAAACAATTTCTTCTAAAATCGCATTCAATCATAAATGTATTAATAGTAGTGAATAAAAGAAGGATGAGCTAACAAAAAACATGTCCATTTTTTCAGTGATCTTTATTAAGTAAAATGAAAGGACAGGCTATTTTACAAAAGTTTGTAAAATAAATAAAATATTCGCATTATCTAAGAATAATTTAACAAGAAGATTACAATTATTATTTAAACTTAAATAATATCTAGATTTAACAATACTCGATACTATTATATGTGGTAATTTATCTTATTTTAACAAAATTTATCCGAAATAATCGTTAAAATAACAAACATCCTACGAATATGAAATGTTTCGTTGAAATTCAATCATTTCAACTAAAACTTTTCGTTATTTATTATTTCCCGAAGGAAGTTAAATTGGTATACGAATATTAATCCGATATACTACCTCGATCAAAAAGTTTTAGGACCGGCCACCGTGTGGCGCTGTCAGTCAACCGATTGGAATTCTTTTTTTTGTTAGGTTACATCTATCATTGACACTTCCCTCCAAATTTCAGCGTCATAGCTTAACATTTGTAAAAGTTACGCTGTACTGAGTACATCTACCTTTGTGCGTGTTTTCGATTTTTTACAAGTTTGAAAATGGCATCAACTGTGCATCAACGAGTTTGCATTAAATTTTATGTGAAAAACGGATTTAACGGTCCGCAGACCTTGGAAATGTTGGAGAAGTGTTTTTCGGTGGCACGAACGCTTCAGAAGTGGTCGTGAGTCGGTCGAGGATGACGAACGCAGTGACAGCCGAAAACCGATGAAAACATCGATAAAATCAAAGAAATGTTGGCCGAAAACCGCAAATTGACCATTAGAGAGCTGGCAGAGGACTTGAATATCGCTTATGGATCCGTTCAAGACATTTTGGTTAGTGATTTGGGCCTCAGACGTGTCGCTGCAAAACTGGTGCCGAAACACCTCAATTTCATGCAAAAAAAGGACCGCGTTGAAATCGCAAAATACATGATTTCCATGAGTTTTTGACCAAAAACAACACGAATACTATCCAGCAGCCTTCGAATTCACCTGATCTGGCTCCCTGCGACTTTTTCTTGTTCAACCGACTTAAAAAAATCGTTTCGCGGAACGCGTTACAGCACCCGAAAGGATGTCATGAAAAAATCGAAGACGGCTCTGATGGACATACCGAAAATTGAGTACCAGCGGTGTTTTGAGGATTGGATCAAGCGCTGGCGTAAGAGCGTTGCAATCGATGGGGAGTACTTTGAAGGGGACCATATCGATTTTGATGAATAAACTTGTATTTTCGATTTTATTAATAAAGTCTTAAAACTTTTTGATCAAGGTAGTACTTATGATATGAATTGGACGTACATATGCAATAAAAATCCAACCCACAATACATTTTTCGTTTAAAAATTTAGAATAAGCAAATTTCCTTGATGTGCAAACATATCGAATTAGTAAAATGTGTATTGAATGGTTATATTTCGTAAAAAATAATATTCCGTAGAAGTCTTTTTGAATAATGGCCATAAACTCCTACGTGTATATATGAAGAAGTATACGCCAGTATCTCAACACAAGTTTAATATGGGTTGAATAGTTTTTCTATATAAACATATATATTTTTGTCTTCTCCATGTGCTTTTCCATAATATGAAAATAAGATTTCAATAATTATTAGTGGTATAAAAGGGTAAGTTAATTTGCAGTTTTAGGTTTGTTTCAGTGGCGTTTTTCGGATTCCTTTATTAACAAAACTATTGTATATATTGACTGATATACTCGTACATTGTTTATTAATAATTACATAAAATTCCAGAGGACATTTTACCAAGTTGTGTATATTAAGCATAATTCATAAAAAAACAATTTATTTTTGAACACAACATATTATTCAAAATTGTATGCAAATTTCCTTTTTGATTTTTTTTATTTGAACGCATATTTGCAAAAATATTCAACCATATTTGACCTGTTTTGAGAAAATATAAAGTAACTTTGAATGGGCTCGTATGTAATTAAAAAAATTGAAGGTGATGTTCAATACATATTTTATTGATTTTTTGCAAGCAAGAAAATAACGTTTTGGGGATTGGATATTTTGTCCATACGGACGAAGTATGCAAAAAGGACAAAACCCACATTTACATGTTGTGAGATAATTGAAGAAACATTCAGCACCATATATGGAACATTTTTTACGAGTATAACGGAATTTAATCATGTTACATTAATTAAGATTGCTTGACATTTTTGTACATATAGGAAAGATTTATGTTTTTTTGATAATTCAAATAAACCGAAAAAAATGTTTTTGTTGGTGGTATCTCTTTTGCAAATATACGAGTATGTCCATTTCTAAATTACGTGCGGATATGGTTAGGACCTTTTTATTGTGCACTTCCTTCCTTAATACTGGACAGTTTTTTTATTAAAAGTTTTTAAATTTTAAGAAAATATTCTTAAATATAAATTATTACAATACTGCCGACGATAAAACTTAAAACGATAAAAAATATTTACAATTCGATATTTTATTTACAGTTATTTAAGATTTTCAAGCCATTATTAAATTATTGGTAAATGGTTAGAATCAAAAGTTCTGAACTAAGTGACCGTAGAAGTAAATATTTCAATACCAAGTATTTTGAAAAAGTGTAATTTTGTATGTTACATTGCTAACGGTAAAGATGTGTCAAAATCTTAGTTTGATAAAGTAATACAACAAAATTAATTTTATTCCTTTTTTGCCTGTTTTGTGTTTTTTTGTCTATTGTCTGTTTTTTTCTCTTTTGTTTTTTTTTATAAATCACGGTCATTTATACCTTCATTCAAGATTGTTGCGGTATTTGAAATATTTGATTTTAAAATAAATAACTAACAATTTATAATAAGAGAGAAGTGTGCCTTGACTCGTTTGTAAAATTATTTTGAATTTTCTTCAAAGTTATTAATATATTTCATCTCTTCGTGAAAGGAGATACTATTTAAAGGTGATCATTTTTTAAATGTATGCCTTTTTACAAATTATAATACATTTAATTTATTAAAATTTATGTCAATCTTATTGTTGAAATATTCGATTTCACTTCAATAAATGTTCATTCCGATTTAATTTTTATTGAGCATTCAACTTTGTAACATTTTGAGATGTGTGGTAATTTTTATAATTTCCAGGAACGCATAAACAAAGGATAATCTTCGATTTGTATACTGAAAGATTTTCCTGTACTCCAAGCAATTTCCACATATTACATGAATCGTGGTCACATACAATACCATTCCAAGTAGACAACAGTTTTTCAACTCAAGTTTTGAAAAGAGTCTATTAAAAAATGTTTAATGTAAACCTTCACTGCTGATTCCCCATCTGGAACACGACCTTATTTTACGTATATTTTATCTTTCTTTTTCCTCAAATTGATATTGTTTGTTATAGTTTTATTATTTTTTCACAAAGTTTCCAAAATATTCACACAGGAGAACAAAGTTTATTTTCAAGTCCATTTCTCGAGTCTTGAAGTTTTTTTATGTTATTTTTGATAGGATTAAGAATATCAGTAAACTGAAATTTTGCTATTAATATATAGAGGGTTTTTATTAAGTATTCTATACATTTTTCCAAATGAATGAGTAACATAAAAAGAGGACCCAAACGGTGTCATTGAACCGGTGCCAATTTAGACCATAAAACATATTGTAAATAAAACTCCAGTTTTATAGATCGTTCAGGCAGAAGAGTTATTTTGCAATAGTGTGAGTAACACTCTGTATTACACAACTTATGCAGTGGTATTGATTTTAGAATACAACACGATTGGTTCGCGCAGAGCGCACGTTTGTATTGTTGTTAAAATTCTCGGTGATTAGAAAAACACTACCATGTCGAAATTAGGAGAGCGATTTTTGTTTAATGTAATGTATAATTCAAAATTTTTTGAAAGCTTAGAATGTACTTTGTTATAACTTAAAGTGTCCTAGAATTTAGTATCACTCCGCCCACTATTATTTTAAAACTTTATTATTTGGCAT
Source organism: Odontocerum albicorne (assembly GCA_949825065.1). NCBI lineage: Eukaryota > Metazoa > Arthropoda > Insecta > Trichoptera > Odontoceridae > Odontocerum > Odontocerum albicorne. The sequence continues at coordinate 11,135,221 of OX463841.1, forward strand.
TGTAATTATGATACATTAATATGTTAAAAAATCTTACATTCATTTTATTTTTATGTGCAATCTAATTAAAGCTGACGAACATTTACTTTATAATACTTATATTTATTTTTAATCTTGAAAAATTTCATTCTTGTTATTTAATGTTTCCTAGAATCTGCCATGCATAAACAATTAATATGTGAAATAAACTTACTTTCATTTTATTTTTATGATTATTACAATTTAAGCTGACAGCATTTTTAATTTACAAAACGTGTGTGTGTTCATTTAAATGTTTGAATATAAAATATAATTTTTATGTTTTTTTGCTTTTTCACTTAATTAAAAAAATAAAGTGACAAGGTTTTTGTAAACGCACTGCTACTCACACTATTGCAAAATGACTCTCCTGGCTGAATGATCTATACCAGGCAATGCCAGATTTGATTAAATAGTTAGTTGATTTGTATTTGATAGTACTTTTATGCGAACGGACTTAAAAGTGTTCTTTCACAAGTTTTTGCTATCACGTTTACATTTATATATTTTTACACTTCATTTTTTTTATTCGTGCCTGTATTCATGAGTCAAGTGTTTATTTGCATTTCGCTATCCACTCTTCTGTCTCGCACGTGTCACACTCGACTCGACAGCACCAGTGGAAGCGACAGTTGCACCGCTGCGTGACGTGCTTGCGCACGAGGTCGTGCCCGCGGCCGCAGCACAGCGCACCGCACGAGCCCGCGGACGAGCGCGAACGAACGCATCGTCTGCCCACAGTGCCCGCTATCTCGAGCGAGGGGTCTCGCTCGCAGTAGTTTGGGCTTCGCTCATAGAATATCAAAGCTTCTTTGGATGGTTCCTTCGATTTTTCTTGATGGCTCTTTGGGGGTCGCCACTGGAAAAAAAATCGTAATAAGAATACAGGTAGTATTATGCGTACGTTATCTTACTAAATATTGAATGTCAAAATATTGTTTATATGCCATGAGAAGAGGAATGTCACTTCCTTAATCATGAGAAGATGGATGTCACTTCCTTAAAAAAAATCGTAATGAGAATACAGGTAGTATCTTTCAATGTTCTAATTTTGGGGTTGTGCGTACGTTATTTTACTAAATATTGAATGTCAAAATATTGTTTATATGCCATGAGAAGAGGAATGTCACTTCCTTAATCATCTGCTGTGTGATAGTACCGTATGAGAGTATTGTATTGTATATCACTTTTGTCGTACACAGTACAACCTGGTGAGCTTATTGCCATGTTGCAATCTCCTCCAATGTACCCCATAGACATTAACGATGCCTTTAGTGAATCCCATATTGGAATTATTTAAAAAAAAAACTGTTTTCCAATGGGAATCGAACTTGCAGCCCCCGGGTTGGGAGACAAGCGTCTTAGCAATTAGCTCACGAAGGTTGTCAGGACTGTAGTGGTTAGAGCTTACGCCGTAATTTCCTTTGTTCCTCTGTTAATCTTCAGGTAGTTGTTTTGATTACCATTTTAATTGCATGTGTTTAAAAAAGAGTCTTTTGATAAACTATTGCAGATCTTAGTGACTTAGCTGGTTGGTTAGTATTGTATTACTTTCGTTTTATACAGTATAAACATAGCGAGCATATTGCCATGTGCGAATGTCTTCCAACCAATATGTTATAGAGGCAGTGAATCAAAACCAGACTAGTATCTTTTTTTTAAAGAAATTTGGCTTCCAAAAAGAATGGAACTCGTAGTCCATAAAGTAACTTCTAATACCCAAAGCTTCTGTCCTGCAGCTCAGCCGTAAACCACGACTCTTAAGAAACAATATCGAGTGATATGGTTGGAAAACTGGATTTCGAGAATGACATTACGCTCGCGACTAGGATTCATACAAACTCAGCATATCACACGTCCGAGACTCTCGAAGTCGTCTTTCGGAGGAAGTTTTTTTTTCATATAAGATGCAAGTCAGTGTATAAGATGCAACGATAGTTACCCTATTCCCCCAGTCACCTGCCCTCCTCCTTCCCGTGATACGCTCAGTGCTGGCACGTCCTGAGTTGGAGCGGCCCACGAGCTGGGCCACGTTGAGGCGGCGGCGCAGCGTGCGCCCGATGACCCTGAGGGTAGGGGCGGCGCGCCAACAGGTTCGGACCTGACAAGACCCAGACATGCCGTGGCATTTGCATCGGACCTCCATGTTGTTTGCTACAACCTGAAAAAAATAATATTTAGATTTTTTAAACACATTTATTTATTTATTATTATACCTTTCAACAAATCTGAACTGGTGATTCGGATACATTCAGAAGCGTAGCTGGGTGAAAATATTGTCATTGGTTACAGTAATCGAGCTCTTGGGCTTAGAACCGCTGGAGAAGGCACTGAACTCACAGTTCGTCATTGCACGTGTCGGCAACATTGCCGCATGTAAACAGGAAACAACACTCGAACACGTAATTTGCATGTGAGTATTGTTATTAGACTGGAACACTTTTTATATGGGTACCATAGATACTGGAACTCGAAACCCTTGGGTAGAAAAGTCTTACCAAATATGCCATGGAGGTTGTCGTTTCAAACACATAATCATCATCTTTGTTGATATCCTAGCGTGGATCTTTTACCACTTCTCCAGAATCTAATTGTATCGACTTCGGATCCGAGCAGCTCATCCCAACTTTTAATTTTCAAGTGATGAAATGGAAGATTTATAAGCATTTGCTACCTTTTGCGTCTACGTTTCATTATGAAATGGAAGATTTATAAGTATTTGCTACCTTTTGCGTCTATGTTTTACTATGAAGTCCCTGAACATGAAAATTTCTCTCGGATATAACACCCAATATACGAGTAGTCTTGAAACTACAAATATTAAGGGGGTATTCTCATTTCATAGGCAAAAATCGATGATTTTTAAGTTTTTTTTTCAGTGAACGAATATTTTTTTTAAATTGTTTTTTAGACATATTTATTTATCTTTTAAGAACATTTTCAAAAAATTATAATGATAAAAAATATATATTTTCGTTGTTATTAAGTCGTAAGTAAGGCCGCCCGTATATGGATGGGGTCCATTATGCCCGTAATTGTGGCTGTTGTACAAGTCTGAAAATTAAAAAAAATATCTGTTTTACTCAGAAAGCATGTGGCTATAGCCGGTACTAGAATAATTAAAAAATAATAATTAGCAAAAAATGGCGGCTTGTTGAAATAATTTTTTTTTTTTTGCCTTTAGAGGAGTGAAAAAAATCGAAAAAATGAATCGATTGAAATAATTCTAGTAACGGCTATAGAAAGAGGTATAAAAAAGAGAATAAGTACTTATTCATTAAAATCGGTTAATTAGTTTTGGAGTTATTATGGGTAATAGTTTAAAAAAAGTGATTTTTCAGGAAACGCGTTTAAAGTTTCAAGTGCGATTTTTACACGAATTAAAGTAAATATTTTCAACTTGCTGTTAATCAGCGATTCCAGGGCTATATAAACTTGTTCAAAAATCCCGACAAACTAAACATCAATTCATCATTCAAATAAATCCTATTGGACTAAAATTCTTGGAAAATAAGGCTGCTGCCATAATAATAGACGACCCGAAAGTTGCGAAGCTCAGATCATTTTTCGATCGGCGCGCTCGACTATAAACCCTCATAACTTTTCGAATTTTCAATAATTGCGCATTAGTGGTCCACCAACACTAAATGCCTTATCGTACTAACCAAGCTTACTGATTTTTTCTCGTATAAAAAGCGGTATATCCTTGTTTTATAGTTCGTCTGGTAACAATATTCGCACGCGCTAGATGTGTGCGAGTGCTGTGGCCGTAGTATTGTCAACACGCGCGACGATGAAATACGAGTTCCGTACATATTTCAGTGATTTTATACCCGAAGTATTGGCTAATGGAGCCGAATACAATACTGTCTTTCATCCACGTTTTTCAATATGTCTGCATCATCAATTTGGGAATGTTGAGGGGTACTATGCGAATGAATGAATGAATAAGTTATGTAAACTAGTTATAAAAATTAAATACCTGTTGTTTTTCAACCTACAGAAAGGTTTAGGTTCAAACTTCATGAATCGATATACGAGTAAATATGTAAAAAGGACTTTTTTTGTATTATGTGAAATGTCGAACGATAGTACAATATTTCACACAATCGGTGTGAAAATATGAAGTACATAAGTTGAATTTTTATTTCACAATTAAATTCTATCTTTACAAATCGTTCCATACAAAGTGATGCCATATTAATTGTCATAAGATGCCAAAATAACTTTTTTTTGTATTTTGTGAAATGTCGAATGATAATATTTCACAATCGGTGTGAAAATATGAAGTAAGTTAAGTTTTTATTTCACAATTAAATTCTATCTTTACAAATCGTTCCATACAAAGTGACGTCATGTTACTCGTAATTGTCATAAGATGCAAAAAGAACTTTTTTTAGTATTTTGTGAAATGTCGAATGATAATATTTCATAAATAATATCCTATCTTTAAAAATCGTTCCATACAAAGAGATGTCATATTAATTATCATATATGTATATGTTAAAATAACTTTTTTTGTATTCTGTGAAATGTCGAATGATAATATTTCATAGTCTGTGTGAAAATATCAAGCAAGTAGGATTTTTATTTCACAATTAAATTCTATGTTTACAAATAGTTCCATATAAAGTGATGCCATGTTTTCTCGATTATATCAAAGTAGGTAAAATGTGGATTGGTTATTTTTGCACATATTCGTCCAAATGTAATTTTTAACGTTTCAGAAATAAACCAAAGCTAACAGATATGAGGCGTATAGTACCAACATTAATTAAGTCCCATAGAATCTTAAAAGATTTTGGAAGTAGACACATCATGTATTCTAAACACTAAATAAAAATAAGATTAATCAATTTAAACATCAAGTCTTCATACAAATGTAAACTAAGATAATGATTTAATAAACAACTCATTCTTTGCCCTCTTGATTGAATTGAATCATAATATAATAATAACATACTTTTTGTCCGCTCAACAAATGAATTCACTTGCAAGAGACGTGTTAAAAAAGCTCCATTAAAATATCATTAACCCTCTCCGACACAAACCCGGTAAGATGATTAATTTCCCGACACTTACAAATTATACAATATTATGCAACAGGCTCTACGTGGAAGCGATCAGGGTCGGAGTGACATATTTTTTTTACATGTTTCTTTCCTAGCGTTTTTACCTTCCGTATTAGATTTTTTGGATCAGTGTTTGCCAGTCAACTTTTCCTCTATCTTGAGATTTTTGTTTTTCACTATACTTTTTTTGTGTACAGCACAACCTAGTAAACTTATTGCCATGTGGCAATCTTTTCAAACCAACCAGAACTATATGAAAGAGCTCTCCAGTGAATGTCAGACGTAACTTTTTATGAAATCCGGATTGCAAAGGGAATCGTAACCACAACCCCAGGGCTGGAAGACAGGTATCTTATCAACTAGGTCACAAAGGTCGTACGATATCGTAAAAATAATGCCATGTTTCATTTTTCAATAGAACTTGGCATTATTTTTTTAAATCAATCATTGAGATAATCAAAGAATCAAAAAAGTGTATGGGATTGAAGCAAATAGTCATTCTATATCTCCATCACTTATACGAGTATATTTGAAATTTTTATCTAATTTTTAATAAATACAATTCTTCCTATAACAGATTCTTCTTGTTTTATTCATAACTCATATTTTTAACCAACATTTAGTATTGGGATTTAACTAAATAAACATACATGTTTTAGTTTATTAAATCAGGGATATGAACAACACAACACACAACAGCAGAACTACATTAAGGCTAATTCCTTAAAAAAGGATTTTATGCCTCATATTACCACGTGTAAGTTTGAGCTAGGTTTGCTCCTGAGAGATAAACTGCTTTTTCTCGAGACCTTTTGACAACCTTCTGATTACAAATAGTTTCGTAGATGATATTAATGTAGATCAACTTAATGATAACGATCAAACGACTTCCATTTTGTACGAAGTCAAAAATGCTCTTAAAAAATTAAAAAATTGTAAATCTCTAGAAACTGATTGTAAACCTAATGAACTGCTGAAGAAGGGAGGAGAATGCATTTCTTGTTACATTTTCAAACTTATTAAAAAGTCTGGATACTGCAGGTAGCAAGAATGGGAGAAGAGAGAATGCCTAACAAGGTACTCTTTTCCAAGCCCCAAGGAAGACGTAGCGTGGGTAGACCAAAGCTCAGGTGGATGGATGGGGTGCAGAGTGATACAAGCGTGATTGGCATCAGGGGCTGGAGGAATGCATCCCAGGATAGGAGGGAATGGCGACGATTGCTGGAGGAGGCCGGGCCCCACAATGGGCTTTAGTGCCATTGATTGATTGATTGATACTGCAGGTGATCCCCAGGGAATGGACCGAGGAGCTTATTTGTCCCACGAACAGGGAGATCGAATGCAATGTTCGAACTAAAAAAGTATCACCCATCTCAACATAACGCATTAACTCCTGCCTGAGATCCTGTTTAAACTGATTACCCATACACAGAGGGTGCTTACCCATATATTGCTGGACAACTAACAAGCAGGGTTTCGGCGTGGGAATATAATCAAGTGTAAACCAAACCTTCAAAGTTCGGCAGATTATGTCAAAAAAATATTGAGTTTAATTGGGACACCTTCCACTTGTTTATACATTTTCAAGCTGCATATGACAGCATCAAGCGAAATTCTCTATACCAAGATATGAGGGAACTAAATAATACTAAGTAACTCCAAGAAGTGGTGCAACTCACCTTGTCAAAAGTGCAATGCTACGTTAATATCCAGGTCGATGTATATAACTCATTTGAGACTTACAACGGGCTGAGACAGGGAGATGCACTGTCGTGTGTCCATTTTAACAGAGCATTATAAAAGGGTAGTATATATATGGTATAGTCTGTGCAACTTTTGGCATATGTTGAGAACATAAACATTATTGCAAAACTAGAACAATCACTGAGGGGGGCCTTTCTGGCATTACAAGTGTCGGCAAGGATAATGGCACTGTTAGCGAATCAGGCCAAAATGAAATTTATGCACGTAAGTTGTATGCATAGAAGACCTACACCTCAGTTTTCCATTTATTGATATAATTTTGATGATGTTGATTGCTTTGTATATCTAGGGTCACATGCAAACTCTACCAACAACACCAGTGAATAAATAAATAAACGAGTAGGTACTGTAAGCAAACATTCCATATTTTGGTTTTATCTTCTTACTTTTTTGGTTTCACCTGCTTTCCATGAACTCAAAAATCTAAATTTATGAAACATTTATGAAGATCTGTGCTAAACTACGCATGGGATACCTAGACACTTCCGAAGCGGGCTAAATAGTTTTCGATAGCTTTAAAGCTTCTCAAGAGAAATATTCTCCGCTGAGTACATTGTCACAATTTTTGCTAATTACGCATGGAGACAGATCTAAAACGAAGAGCTCTATATCACGTATGGCGAAGCCAGTGAAGCGAAATATACAAAACTTATACAGCATGCCGGACACTGCCCCTGCAAGGAAGATTTTGTTAAGTGATCAAATAGGACGTAGGAAAATGGGGAGACCAACGCTGAGGTTGATGGATAGTATGGCAGAGAACTGCCTCACTCTGCGTATAGTATAGCTAAATATGATAACGAATGCTGCTAAGAGATAGAGGTGGCAGAAAATCCTGGGTCGTTGAGCTGATGATGATGTTTTTTTAAATTTAGATCTATCATCAAACCTTTTCTGCACTCTCGAATATAATCGTTCTTGATTTGCATTTATATTATTATTTGAACATCTAATATTCAACATTGGGGTCAAAAATGTTCTGCCCGCCCCTGAGGGCAATTTGTTTGCGGCGCTGGTAAATATTAGGATGGTTCTCCATAAAGTGAAGTGAGGTCACGATGATTTACCGGAGTGCGCATGCGCGGAGATTCCTTCACACCCATTCATCATCATTACGCGACCACACTCGATGACAGGCGAATACCACTCCATCTCTCGACCTCTATACCTCTCCGTCTTTCTGCTGCTACATTCTCCGATATACATGTAGTATACATGATTGTATATTCGATACAAAACGCGGCGTTCCATTCCCTCGATCCAGGACCGACCCATCTCTTCTTTATGTATTATTCTTTGATTGCAAGCAGTGCAACTTGGTGGGCTTATTCGTTTGCTAAAATATAATCAAATAATCAAAAGATCTTTGTATGAAACAAACTGACCGGAGATTTTTTTTTTGGTCCCCATTGGGAACAAAACACGATTCTATCGAGTGGAAGACATGATCGAAGTCAACGAGGTATGATGAACTCATATTTTTGTCATCAACTAATATATCATATCTGAAATAAGAATATTTAGTTTCTTTAATCTTCCAGACAACGCATACGTTGGACAGATTTGTTGAGTGGTGAGTTGTCTACAAGAACTACATTTGTAGAAGAGGGAGTTAGTTAGTACGAGTATTCATGTAACTATTACATTGTATTACATTTTTGCTGTAAACAGTACATCCTGACGGGTTATCATGTGGCAACATCTTTTAATCAAACTTAAATATGTTTAGAAATCATTTTAAACAAAATGGGTGCCTACAGGAACTGGAACCGTAACCTCCGGGTTAAAAGACATGCTTCTTACCACGCAGGATGTTAGATAAACATATATGATCTGGATCCCTAAACGCACCGGAATCGAAAGAGAAAAAACTGTTAGCTTCGCATACGCTCTACCACATTTCTTACCTATTTTAAACTTCGTCCAAGTATCACCAAATTAATATTTTTTTATCCTCTCCACTCTCAAAGTGCTTTTTACTGTCCTTAAACTGTATAAAAATATCATTCTTAGTATAACTAAATTTAAACATACATTTTTCTGTACATAAAACGTATGTATGTGAATTGGAACCTATACAGAATACTTTTTCTTTCAATTTCGATACGGAATACACATACCACAATCCAGTTTGTTCAAAAATATTGGGTGTTAACATAAGTTGTGTCCGTTTTTTTCCAATTTAAAAATTAGCACCAAAAGTAAAACAAAATGGTAAATATTAAACGTCATTCGAAAGAAAATTTTCTGCTCTACAAGATATTGTGTTTGCTTTTACGTTACGTATATTATTTTATTTGATTACAAGCCTTCAAAATTGAATGTCAAGTAGACGAAAGTGAGCATTTTCGACACCTCCTTCTGTTCGCGTTCAATCGAGGGAATAATTACCGTCTTTGAAATGAAAAAACCATCGACGAGCTGTCATTTCATTCATAGCATCTTCGCCCTACACTTCGCAAATATCGTGAGCAGCTTTGGCAGTTTTATTCCCTCGATTGAACGCGAACAGAAGGAGGTGTCGAAAATGCTCACTTTCGTCTACTTGGCATTCGATTTTGAAGGCTTGTAATCAAATAAAATAATATACGTAACGTAAAAGCAAACACAATATCTTGTAGAGCAGAAAATTTTCTTTCTAATGACGTATAATATTTACCATTTTGTTTTACTTTTGGAGCTCATTTTTAAATTTGGAAAAAAAAAACGGACACAACTTATGTTAACACTTAATATCAAGCCAGTAAAATGTGTATTTCATATTCGAATTTATTTTTAAAAATTACTCAATAGATTCCTAATGGGGTAACTAGATACAAGGTGAACGCGTAAAGTCTTGAACGAAAGTAGCACTTAATTTGATTATGGGATATGCAGGACTTACAACACATGCTAGTTTGTCCGAACAATGGAACTACATGCTCTGGGAGGATCTGTGTTGTCTTCTACTGGCAACACGTGGCATTATTAATAATTGAATATTAAAGGTCAAGGAAACAGAAAAGAATGATAATTTAAAAAAAAACTGTGAGCTCATAAAAAAACAATGTGATTTTTTTCAAACATCTAAAAACGAGTTAATCGTGGGTTGGATCCTTTTTACGTATAAACTCAATTGAACGTATATGCACGTGTAAAAATAACCTAATCCATATTATACCTGTTATGAGATAATAGAAGGAACACGTCGCCTCTTTATATGAATTTGTTTGAAACATTTTTATGATGAAATATAACCACGTTAGTCGACTTGATATTTTTGCACATTCATGATTGATATAATTTAGATTTTTTTTCATATTTTCAATAATAAAAAAATGTATTTTATGGGTGGGATCCATTTTATCTCAGTAGACCATTCCATTGCAGTATTTTGACGTTTGCGTCATTTAAGAAGTAAAAAAAAATAGCCCAGACTACAAAGAGTCGAGTGCCGTTGCCGGTGGTCCGAACGGGATGGGTGTGTGGAAGCGCCAAAGAAAACCGAATACTTGCGTAAAAATATTTTAAATGCCTTATCGTGTATTAAATTTAATTATTACGTTTATTTAATAAATATTTCAAAAATAAATTCAAATCATGGCAATTGAAAAAAAGTATTATTTCCCATGGGAAACGTGCATGTCGATCGATCAAGTACATACACTATTAATTACGCGATAAGCGTATTTAATAAGAGTTACTCGTATTATAGTTCTGAAATTTTAGGATGAGTCCTGTGACAGCTCACAAATTTGCCCCAATACAACCTTGTAACGATGTTCAGTAATTTTAATTATTTTATTAACTTTAATATAAGCCTCAATTCTAATAAATAGCAAGTTATTTAGGTAAATACATTACATAAGGTTGTATTGGGGTAAATTTGTGAGCTGTCACAGGACTCATCCTAAAATTTCCGAACTATAGTTATTGATTCACATAATTAGTAAATAAAAATTGACTAATATCAGCTATTTTGATATGTGGTTTATTAAACTTGCATAATACTCGTATAATATTGTTAGCTTGTAATCATTTGAGACAAAATGAAATTGTAAAGAACTTTTAAGGTTGATTTTAACTATCTTTGCGTAATTTTAAATAAAATACGGAAATTTGTTTTCAAAGCTGAATGTTCTTTTTATTTCCAGTTCAGCTTTTTATAAAAAAAAATGGTTTTATTGTTTTTTCACATACGTGTATGTTTATTATAAATGAGTAATCACACTATTCAGTTCTAGCATATTTAGTCCAATTCCTTTACGTTCATACATATTATTATGATGCACCCATAGGCGTCATCTGTCTACCAGTCACCCGCCGCGAAGAAAATAAACTTAATTCAATCAATAAATTCAGCACGCCGATGGAAAAATTTGCCACACTTTAACCACGCAAATTCCGATGCCGATTCCAATCGCGACTGTAACAAAAAAGGGATGGTACCAATGACTTGGACAAATGCTCGAAAACGCTATAAAAAGGGAGAACCCGGATCATCGGGATTTACTCTTCACCTGGCTGTATCTCTGAGTGGATTATCTAACTGGTTGTCTACAAGACTGATCTTCACTTCACTTGAGATCTGATCCTGACTATGCGGACCCTCTCTCCCTAAAAGGGAAGAGCTAGCCGCCCAGCTGGTATAAAAATACCCGCCAGTTCCAGCCGAGGATCATTCACCAACCAACAGCCGACCAGCTAAGGTGTATCTCCTTCAGTTCTCCAGCTTTTTTCACGTGACTGACTTCCCCGGTTGTCTTCGTCCTGCCTGTACTAGCGCCCAGCTGGTAAAAAAACTGTCAGCTCCATCCAAGGACCAGTCATCAGCCAGCAGCCGATCAGCAAAGATATCTATACTACAGCTCTCCAGCTTTCTTCACGTGGGTGACTTTCCCGGCTGCTTGGACCAGCGTTGCCACCTGCTAGAGCCGCTTCGGCGTCCTGCCCGGACCAGCTTTGCCGCTTGCTAGAGCCACTGTGCCGTCCTGCCTGAAGCAGTACTGCCACCCATCTAGAGCCACCCTGCAGTCCTACCCGGGTCAGCATTGCCGCCCACCTAGAGACACTGTGCCGGCCTTTATATTCAAAATAAATTGTAAATTTTTTTTGTTGAGTTGTCATTGTCGCCCTGAGCTCGTTGAATACCCTCTTCCAATCACGGTAGTAGTACCACAAAGACATTTAATTACCGGAAGGTGGTATCAATCATATTAAATGCGTAAGGATTTATTAATTTTAACATTACGCATTTACTAGGTTTCTCTTCAATACTATCTTCTAGGTTGCCAGGGCCGGGTGTCCGGCTACGGTGTTAATACTAAATAATTAGCGCAGGGGCGGGCCGGGGGCGGGGCTCATCACGCGCGGAAATCGTCCGCTCCGCCACTGCAGTCTAATCACAACATATTACGGTTTATACTTGATATTTTATGATTATAGAAAATGTTAGTGCTTTTTGAGAAATTATTCTTTTATTGCTTGTTATTGAAGAATTTTACTTTCTTTATCTTAATTTTATCATAGAATTATCATCATCATCGCCGTTACGTCCATCGATAGGCCGATATAACATATCTTCACTTCCTTTTACGCTGGCACATGTCTCTGTCACATCCATACACGTACTGTATTATACTCCTGTTGAATTTAATATAACATGGCGAATTTATTGACAAGTGGCAGTTTCTTCTAATCAATTATAAAATATATGGACCCTTTAACTTATTTTCTTTTACCATGGAGATAGATTTAAATATGGTAACCATTATATTTTTCAAATTGTTCAATATTTTCTCTTTCAGAATCTGATTAATTTGGTCGTATCACGTTTTCTTTAGCCATCTTAGACTTCTTGTCGCGTCTATACAATTTTAACGAATTAGTCGATGTTTTTAATCGGTAATTCGTTACACAAATGTAATATTTTTTAGGTTTATTGCACTATGGTAATCTGTTCCAACTAACTAGACAGGAGTAATACAAATTAGTTTACAATAAATTTTAAAAATTAAAACAATCTGAAATCTCAAATTTAAAATGGAAAAATAAAAGATGACATATAATGCTTTATTTTTTATAACTTTATTTTCGATTGTCTGTTCTCTCTTTTATAATATAAAAAATAAGTTTATAAAAATCAACGCGTGGGTCATTTAAAAAGCTTTCGTGGGTCAGTGTCTCACCCGCGGATCATTTTTATTTATTTATTTATTATTACACATGACAAGAAATATACACAATTTGAGAAAAACAACAGATAATTTGATTTGGACATACAATTTTAATGGATCTGGGTTTGTTGCCTTTCATTTGTCGAATCCCCAGTAAACTAGGCTTTTGCCTGTATCTCACTGAGGATATAATTGCTTCGTCACCACTGCTCTAGACCTTTATCTTCGCATCTCTTATACAATTTGCCTACCAAACTCTGTTATTATTCTTCATTCTCTGCTAACACTTTTCTATTTTATCCCACTACTAACATATTATATCATCTTCGCGGCACATTCTTTTTATTATTCCTCCTATCCCGAGGCTCTATTATGGCGAAATAATCTGTTTATTATATAAACAGTGTTTAAGTTCAACTTGTGTCTTATTTCACTTTGAGTAATTAGACTACATATTGGAATCCAAATTATTTTAAAATGGGTTTCAGTTTGGAATAAACTAAAGGTCTTTTTAACATCTTTCTGGTTGGTTGGAAGGATTGCCACATGGCGATAAGTCCACAATGTTGTACTGTATACAATGAAAGTGTAATACTTACAATACAATATATAGAAATGTCATGATGATTTTCTAAATAGAGACAAATGCGGGGAAGTCCCCGATTCTAATGGCCGCTTCCACCACCTTCTTATTTTTAAATTCAACTTATTTGTTTTTTAATATTTTTAATTTGTTAGTAAAAATAAGTTCGACTTCCGAGTTAGAGTGCGCTTGAGGAGAGTCTGTTCTCTAAGAGGTGTTATATAAATTGTTTTTTTTTTTATTATTATTATTATTATAACAACCCTTTAAGGTTGAAAAAAATGTCTAAACGTTTATTGCAAACACAAACCCACTCGATAGTAAGTTGGCTGAATCATTTGAAGGTAGGTTGAGATTTAATAGTGGGTTCAGTTTATAGCCGAGGCATGACTTATTGCGCTTCTAAAACAGACGGGAAATTCTCGGCGGGTATTTGTTTGATTTCTAAGTATTACTTAGGCAAATATTACAGATTATTACTGACTTGGCCGAGACTTTATTCTGTTGGAAATCGTTTGACCTTTTCTTTATAACCGTTCATTAACTGACCTTTTTTCGTCTTGACTTTATCGTTTTCTAAGCTCTGGATGAAATAATAGTCGTTGATATCACGTATTCATGAAACATCTAATAACCGTCTAACTTAATTGAAATATTTCATTTGAATATGTTTATGGAATAATATTATTCAAACATGTAGATTTCTTGGAAATTTATGAATTACTTGTATTAGTGAGTTTATCTTTCATTTAATTTGATATGATTATAACACAGTATAATTATGGGGTAAAAAAATCAAACAAGAATAAAATGTATTTAAATATGATATTAAGATTGTTTTTTTTTTGTATCAATTCAATGCATAGAAAACAGTTCCGTAACTAGGGAGGGGCAAGGCATGCAAATGCAAAGGGGCTAGGACAAATGGGGGCCTGAAATGCAACTGAAAAAAAAAGAGTTTGCACTAGAGACTCTTTATGACTTAGGATTAATTGTGTTATATCCTAATATCAATATTGCCATTTGAATATTTCTCACTCTTCTCATTTTAGCTGCTTTGTGTGAGAGAAGTTTTGACGAGTGAAATTTGATCAAGAGTGATTTAAGATCGATTATAGTACAAAAAAATGATCCATATTTATAAAATATTGTGAAAATATCAATATGGAGAAATCCAAAAAGGTGCCATTAAAATAATTATTTTACTTTATACATACCACTATGGTCTTTAAGTTTTCGGTTTGAACAAGTTAAAGCATGTATGGATAGATAGCACGCTGGCCACACCCACGCATGGTAGGGTAATGTTACAGTTATAATATTGTTACAGGTGATATCTCTACCCTTAGTAGTATGTTAATTAGGGCCGAAAGTAGAATTGTTGTTTGTTTTGTGTGTTTTTAAATGTTAAAAATTGAATTTTGTGTGGTTATCAAGTTTGTTTCAAAAGAAGGGGAAAACCTGCCAGGTTTTCACTTCTTTTAAAAGAAACTTAAAAACTGCATGATATTAAATTGTTAATATTTCAGAATATAACGAAACAACACGTTTTTTTATCGGCTCTAGTTATTTTATTTATAGTACCCTGTGGTAAGTAATACACATCGGACTTAAGAAAGAGACTATCGGCCACAATCGGCTAACTTCGGCTTTGTAGAGCGTCGTCTCTGTCCCTAGAACGCTTGATAACGACTGACAAATCGCGACGGAACACGTGTATGAATGACAGAGACGACGCTCTACAATGCCGAAGTTAGCCGATTATGGCCGACAGTCTCTTTCTTAAGCCTGATGTGTATTACTTACCGCCGGGTTCTGTACTGAGGGTCAAGGTATTCAATTGTAACTGTAATATCGTCTGACCATGTGGTGGAAGTGGTCGGAGTATTATCTATCCATATTCGCTCTATCTTGTTCAGGTCGGAATGTTTTGTACCTTAGTGGTACATGTGGATGATTTTGTATATTTATTTATTGTATACATAGAAATTATTTATAAACAATTATTATATATTTCTATTATTATTATTTTCCCCAAAAAAAAAGGTCATAAAATACAGTCTTGCATAGGGCACATGAAAAGCTAGTTACCACATTGATAGAAAATTTAGCTTTTGTAAAATATTTATAACTCAATACAATTAATGTTATATAAATAAATGCTACACATGGTTATCGTGTTTTAACTTTCAAGTTTTTGTTTATCATGATAAGAAATCATTTTATAGTTATTATTAAAAAATATCTAGGTTCACATTGAATTCTTATTGGCATCTATGCATATCCTACCAATTCTTTATAACTAAATGTTTTTTCTTAACACTGAAAAGTGTTTTACAATATGAAGGATACTTGGCAGGGATTTCCATAGATGGCAGGCGTCGTCCATGTTTTAAGAATTTATTTCAAATAAACTGAGTTCGTCATATATTCATGTAGTAACAAATGAGTGTGCATGAGTTTAAAAAAAGTTATACTATAATTTAGCAGTTTTATTTTTTTCTTCACCTAAAAAAATTAAAATGAATGAACATTTTGTGGCCATTCCCTATATCATCGCGCAAAGTACAAGCGATGTCATCGCATTACTTATCCATATGGGAATAGCATAGGCTATTTTACTTTATTGTATTACACTTCCGCTACAACCTGGGGGATTTTTTTCATGACAATTTCTTCCGATCAATTAGATAAATGTTAAAACGGTTTTTAGTAGAAATCAGACAGTTTTTTGAAAATATGGGTACTACTTGAAAACGAATCCGTAACCCTCAAATTAAAGACAGACATCTAATTATTAGACGACCTCTATGGCTTAATTGGAAGACCTTTGACTTACGCCCTAAGGTTTCAGGTTCCATTCCCAATGGCAAAAAAAAGAGTTCGTTTGGTAACAATATTCATACACATTAGATGTGTGAGAGTGTTATAGCCTTTTCACGTGCGGTAGTATTACTAAAACCTATGATTACGAACATCAAGTTCCGTGCCTACTTCAGCGATACAAAGCTCAAAGATTCAAATGATGGGACTTGCCATAATGTTGTCTGAATCACCAATTTGGACATGGGTCATATGACCTAGAAAAATTGATGGTCACAGTAAGCGTGCCATAAAGAAGAGGTTGTACCGTGCCATGCAAACGCATAAATTCTTACAGCGCTGTAAAGCAACGCAGATAGCAATGTAAAAGAACCTGATTGAAAAAAACGCTGCAGCAGATAAACCTGTCGATTATTTTGGAATTTTGATCTACTCGTCATCGCAACTTTGGTTTTGATATGTTTAAATTGTGTGTTTGCTTAAGTGCAACAGTTTACACACAATAAACCAATACATGCACATGCGTCTTCCGTCAACAGGATGGCTGACAATCATATTCCATCACGATGTAATGCTTATCAGATATCATCATCATCATCATTGCCAACCAGGGTCGATCCACTGCTGGATGAAGGTCTCCCCAAGTTGACTCCAAACAGTTCGGTCCTTTGCTCGGCGATGCCACGTGATGCTGCCATGCTTCCTGATTTCGTCCATCCAGCGTACCTTCGGTCTTCTTCTAGGCCTCTTTATGCCTCTTGGGTACCATTGGATTATTTCAGATGTCCATCGGGAGTCTGACATTCTGGCTACGTGTCCGGCCCATTGCCACTTCATTCTTTTGCACACCTTTATAACGTCTTTTGCCTTTGTTATATTGCGAATCCAGGTGTTTCGTTTACGGTCTCTTTTAGTATATCCCAACATGCATCTCTCTATGCCCCTTTGTGCGGTCTGGAGCTTTTGCGTGTTCTTTACTGTGAGCGTCCATGTCTCGCAGCCATACGTAAGTACTGGAAGAATGCACTGGTTGTAGACCCTTCGCTTCAAGGATATTGGGAGATTACTTTTGAAGATGTTGTTCAAACGTCTAAATTATCAGATATATTCAGTCCGAAGTAATAAAAATATACAAGAAATATAATGAAATTTCGAATGAACTTTTGCCGAAGAGCAAAAACCAGCTACCACAGAATATGAATCAAAAGGTCTGTCTGTTAATTAGCAGTCAGATGCTGTTATTGCTTGGAGCGTTACGTTTTTCAATTCCTTTTTCCCATTCATTGGTTGATTAGCGTCATGCTCTCGAGATGATTGTACGGCAGAGTCTAATTAATAAGCTGCAATGTCTGATCTTTGGGCTAATTACATCACCGTGTAGGTGTGGAGACGTTACTTCAGCTCAATGGGATGGGTGAGCTTCAGAACCGAACCCGCCTGTTTGAGAATGTCAATGGGCTCTCTGATGGAATAGTTCACATGGGCGTACTGTTGTATTGACAATAAAAAAGTTATATCAAATTGTTTTGATAGCAATTAAACAAAAGTTATGAGAATCGAAATATATGTATGTATACGAGAATGTGTTGAATTTAATGAAGAAAATGGTAACTAAAGTTGATTGATAATTAAAAAATATTTTGATAATAAAATTCTCATTTTTACGATACTATTCGTGTAATTATCTGAGTTATTAAAATACTATGTAATAACACGATGATTTTCTTAGCCTAGGTGGTAGAACCCTTGACTATCTCTCGAGTTTGTGATTCGATTATTTAATTCTAACATTTTATTGAATAACTTCTAGCCAACCAGTTAAAAGTAAATAAAAAAAGTTATATGGTTGCGAAAATTATTCAAATTGTTATTAATTTGCACAAAGTACATGTACAATTTAAATAATAACAATAAAAGTAAGATATCGTCAATTGATGGACGAATATGGGGATGGTGCAGAATAAATGAAAGACTTAACGTTATCGACTGAAAACCTGAAGTTAAGAGTTTTTCAATTGATTTTTAAAACATGCCAATAACGGAGTGAGTCTAACATTAGTTGGTAACTGGTTCCAGAATTTTACAGCATAGATTGTAATAGACGATGTAAAGAAATATATCTGATACAACTCTAAAGGAAGTCTAAATTCTCACATACCCCCTTTTTACATATTTGGTTGGAATAAATTTCCACATGGCAATAGGATAATAGCTTCTATGGTTTACATCGGAAGTGTAATAAAAAAAACAGTATAATATAAAGTATTGTTTTTCGTTTTACTTGTTTTATAATATTAGAGAGCTCTAAACATGCTTGTGTAGGCTTGTATAGAACGATTTTTTAATATAGGATTTTATCACGAAAAACACGCAATGAGGCATTTAAAGACTTTTTTTACAAATTTCATGCCTGTCCTGTGATACAGAGTGTATTTATTATTGAAAGACTAAAGATATTATAAAAAAAAACAAATTAGGTGTAACGATAGGAAGGAAACGGCTGCTGCCGTTTCATTAGGAACTTCCCAGCATCTGCATATGCTTAGAAAAAACTGATTTGGTAAGAACACTTACCAAAGTAAGACTAACTATAAAAAACCTTTTTAGATCTTCCGATATAAATAAAATAAATAATAAATAAATAATAGGTTTATTGATAGCAACATAGTATGTACAGATTATATTTAAATAACACTTCTAGAACACATAAATTGCATATTATACATTAAATACAGAAGCTATCAAAAGGTCTGGGCTCATCTAATAGCATCCCCTCGGCCAAGATACACCCCACCAATATAGGGCGAACCCAGCCACGGGGACACCAGATGTTTTTCAGCCCACACCCTTGAACACGTAGAACAAGAATATATAAAAAAATAAACACAGAAAATAAATAGATGACAAAAAAAAAATACATTTAAGAGAAAAGACACTAAAAGGCCCGGGGTCATCCCATAAACATTCCCCCGGCCGAGATACACCCCACCAATGTAGGGCGAGCCCGACCGCAAGGGCATCAGGGGGCTTCCATCCCACACTCCCGCATATCTAGATTAAATAATAAATAGAAAAAAAAGAAAAAAACAAAAACGTATGGCAGAAAACAAAATAAAAAGTAAACCCACATATACCACCTCAGGTTAACTGTCAGCAAGAGGGAGAAAAAAAAAAAGAAAAGAAAAGCCTCAAAGGAGTCCAAATTTTACATAATGACAAATGGGAAGTAAGATAGTTGAGACAACATTGAAATAGTTAGGCAGTAATACATTGAAATAGATAAGCAGTTTTAAAAGAATTAATGAGGAAATAACGCACAAACACGTATGCACAATCCTCGATTCACCACCAGCGAAAAGAGAGAAAAGAAAGAAAATAAGAAAAGAAAAGCAAACAAGAGACCCATTAACCACTGAGAAACCCATTAACCACCCAGAAGATAACGCTTTAGAGCATCTCTGAAGGTATAACTATTCACCCGCTCCTTCAAGGCCTGGGGCAACTCATTCCAGCATTTGCTGGCTGAGTATGAGAAGGATCCCCTGAACAGTGTTAGGTTATGGTTTGGGATAAGTAAAAGAGTCTCTCTGCCTCTAGTTTCGTAGCCGTGAAAGTTTCTAGCCCAATTTAGTTTTTCGAAGAGATAAAGTGGCATTTTTGTACTGGTAATTTTATGCATGAGTACGCTTAAGTGAAGAAACCGTCTTTGTTTCATGTCAATAATTTTAAAAGCTCTCAAAAAAGGGGTGATGTGTCCTCTGGGGGGAATGTTGAAACAATACCTACAGCAAGCATTTTGCAATCTTTGCAATTTCCGTTCGGTTCTCCTTAGAAGGCACGGTCCATAGATGCAATCACCATACTCGACTATTGAGATAATGAGCGCGTCGATTATTCTACGTCTAGCCTCAATGGATAGGTTTTGACGGATGCGATAAATATTTTTAAGCCGCGAAAAAGCCCATTGTAATTTAGTTCTAACGTGAGCCTCGAATCTTAAGTCATATTCCATATACACACCTAAATTACGCACCACGCTCTCTGTAGGCACAGTCGCGTTACCAATCTTTATTTCCAAAGGCTCGTTCAACTTTTCGACTTGTTGTCTTGTACCCATTACAATCATAACCGATTTTGTAGGGTTCAAGAGAAGCGCATGCCTCCTAGACCATATCATCAGCCGCTCGAGGTCATCATTTATGTGTTGAGTGGCAGACTGAACCTCATCACTTCCAAACGAATAATAAAGTTGAGTATCGTCAGCATACATGTGGTAGCTACAGTTCCTTATCACATCTGGAAGATCAGATGTATAAAGGCTAAAGAGTAATGGACTCAGTATTGACCCTTGGGGGCATCCATTTTTAAGGCTCGTGGGGTGGGACAACACCCGTAGTCCAGCCTGGTCTCTAGTGGTAACTCGTTGACTCCTACCAGTTAGGAAACTCCTTAGCCACTGGCATGCACTCTCTGAGAACCCCAAAAAGGACAGTTTAGAGACCAGGAGATCTGTATTGACAGTATCAAAAGCTCTTGAATAATCCAGCAGAAGCAGAGCAGTAACCTTTCCCTTATCTGATTCCCGCAATATGTCATCCACCACACAGCTCAGTGCCGTCGTTGTGCTATATTTAGGCCTGAAGCCAGATTGATACTTGGGCAATAGGTCATTGGATAGAAGATAATCCGATATCTGAACGAACACCAATCTCTCCAAAATCTTTGATATGACTGGGAGAATACTTATTGGGCGTAGATCCTTAAATTCAACGACGTTTTGTTTCTTTGGAATTGGGACGACTAGAGCAGACTTCCAAACATATGGAAATATTTTCTCCTGAAGAGATGTATTAAAAATTCCCGCTAGTATGTCCTTAATAAATGGCAAACAGAGTCGTATCAATTTTATCGGAATACCATCAGCACCCACTGCATTCGATTTAATAAATTCAAGATATGTGATAGTTACACTTTAGGTGTAGTGTTCATATATAATCATAAATTTTGATAAGATTTCCCAAAAAAGGTTGCCTTAAAGTGCTTCCTAAAGCTCTGTACATCTGCATACGTTGTGTCTTTTCGGATTGTTTACTGTCGAGGTGCATATTTAAATGTTTACTTTGGCAGACATCAAAATTCAGCAGATACGTAATAAGCCCATAATAAGTTCAAAGATGTAGTCATGATGCGTTCAAAGGCGATAGTAAAGTTCACATCTAGCTTTTGAACTTCAATTCATGGATTCTCTTTTGGTATCACAATCAGTCGCCGTAAATTTCCAAATAAAAAGGAAACTTTACTCACCAATCTTCCAGCTTCATTATTGTGAAGGTTCACTCTGGAGTGCAGGTCTCCGGCAGTCTCCCTGGAGTCGAGAAATGTCCTGGAGAAGCTCATACCGTAGTCCATATTGTGGGAACAACCACCCCACTTCCAGCGAGTGGCAGGGCGCGGTGCAGGGATGCCTTCCTGCGGTTCTGTTCCGCCGAAGGCACCAGCTCCTGGCTCCGGTCCCCCGGGTCGATAGCTCGATGGGTCGCAGCTACACGCCAGTAACTGACCCTGGGCACAGGCGCGGGATACTGAGTGAGCTACCCCTGCTGAAGCTAAGGCATATACGAAGGCTGATTCTCTGTAACCTGGAACGAAAGGATAACGTTTGTTATAGATGTTCTTTCAGGAAGTCACTTCGGTTTATTGGTGGGACATATCACATATCAAATCTAATTATTTTACACATATTTCCATTCGGGATGACTGCAAAATGATCTTACAGGAGGCTTCATCATCATCATTGCTAGCCCGGTGGACATGTTAGCTCGTCTATTATCACGCAGTTTCTCTCGGTTGGCTGTAATTCCACTTCAACCAGCTCCTGAAATGCAGAAAATGCTATACGTCCATTTAGCATCTAGCTGGCCGTTTTTTTACATTTCTTCGGCCTGTGCTGAATCTCTATTGTAATAACCTTAAGTCCCTATCTTCCATATATTCCTTTACATACATACTTTGCACATTACCACTTTAATTTTGCCACCTTTATGTTGATGTCTGTGACCTTTGTTCTTTCCTCATTTCTACCCATGGTACACTAAATAAGGTGCTTAACTTCTCATATCTTGAGCATGATCTAGAGCAGTACTACTCAACCTTTCTAGTCGGGGGTGCCATTATATATCTTTCAGTGTCACTTTCCTCATTTCTACCCATGGTACACTAAATAAGGTGCTTAACTTCTCATATCTTGAGCATGATCTAGAGCAGTACTACTCAACCTTTCTAGTCGGGGGTGCCATTATATATCTTTCAGTGCCACTTTCCTCATTTCTACCCATGGTACACTAAATAAGGTGCTTAACTTCTCATATCTTGAGCATGATCTAGAGCAGTACTACTCAACCTTTCTAGTCAGGGGTGCCATTATATATCTTTCAGTGTCACTTTCCTCATTTCTACCCATGGTACACTAAATAAGGTGCTTAACTTCTCATATCTTGAGCATGATCTAGAGCAGTACTACTCAACCTTTCTAGTCGGGGGTGCCATTATATATCTTTCAGTGTCACTTTCCTCATTTCTACCCATGGTACACTAAATAAGGTGCTTAACTTCTCATACCTTGAGCATGATCTAGAGCAGTACTACTCAACCTTTCTAGTCGGGGGTGCCATTATATATCTTTCAGTGTCACTTTCCTCATTTCTACCCATGGTACACTAAATAAGGTGCTTAACTTCTCATATCTTGAGCATGATCTAGAGCAGTACTACTCAACCTTTCTAGTCGGGGGTGCCATTATATATCTTTCAGTGTCACTTTCCTCATTTCTACCCATGGTACACTAAATAAGGTGCTTAACTTCTCATACCTTGAGCATGATCTAGAGCAGTACTACTCAACCTTTCTAGTCGGGGGTGCCATTATATATCTTTCAGTGTCACTTTCCTCATTTCTACCCATGGTACACTAAATAAGGTGCTTAACTTCTCATATCTTGAGCATGATCTAGAGCAGTACTACTCAACCTTTCTAGTCGGGGGTGCCATTATATATCTTTCAGTGTCACTTTCCTCATTTCTACCCATGGTACACTAAATAAGGTGCTTAACTTCTCATATCTTGAGCATGATCTAGAGCAGTACTACTCAACCTTTCTAGTCGGGGGTGCCATTATATATCTTTCAGTGTCACTTTCCTCATTTCTACCCATGGTACACTAAATAAGGTGCTTAACTTCTCATATCTTGAGCATGATCTAGAGCAGTACTACTCAACCTTTCTAGTCGGGGGTGCCATTATATATCTTTCAGTGTCACTTTCCTCATTTCTACCCATGGTACACTAAATAAGGTGCTTAACTTCTCATATCTTGAGCATGATCTAGAGCAGTACTACTCAACCTTTCTAGTCGGGGGTGCCATTATATATCTTTCAGTGTCACTTTCCTCATTTCTACCCATGGTACACTAAATAAGGTGCTTAACTTCTCATATCTTGAGCATGATCTAGAGCAGTACTACTCAACCTTTCTAGTCGGGGGTGCCATTATATATCTTTCAGTGTCACTTTCCTCATTTCTACCCATGGTACACTAAATAAGGTGCTTAACTTCTCATATCTTGAGCATGATCTAGAGCAGTACTACTCAACCTTTCTAGTCAGGGGTGCCATTATATATCTTTCAGTGTCACTTTCCTCATTTCTACCCATGGTACACTAAATAAGGTGCTTAACTTCTCATATCTTGAGCATGATCTAGAGCAGTACTACTCAACCTTTCTAGTCAGGGGTGCCATTATATATCTTTCAGTGTCACTTTCTTCATTTCTACCCATGGTACACTAAATAAGGTGCTTAACTTCTCATATCTTGAGCATGATCTAGAGCAGTACTACTCAACCTTTCTAGTCGGGGATGCCATTATATATCTTTCAGTGTCACTTTCCTCATTTCTACCCATGGTTCACTAAATAAGGTGCTTAACTTCTCATATCTTGAGCATGATCTAGAGCAGTACTACTCAACCTTTCTAGTCAGGGGTGCCATTATATATCTTTCAGTGTCACTTTCCTCATTTCTACCCATGGTACACTAAATAAGGTGCTTAACTTCTCATATCTTGAGCATGATCTAGAGCAGTACTACTCAACCTTTCTAGTCAGGGGTGCCATTATATATCTTTCAGTGTCACTTTCCTCATTTCTACCCATGGTACACTAAATAAGGTGCTTAACTTCTCATATCTTGAGCATGATCTAGAGCAGTACTACTCAACCTTTCTAGTCGGGGGTGCCATTAAATATCTTTCAGTGTCACTTAAAAAGGTTAAAAAATCGCAAGGTTAAAAAAAAGAGGGGTATTTTTTTAAGATGAGGGGGGGGGGGTATTAAAAAATGGTTTGTAACTATAGTATCAGCTACCACCGACCCGCGGACCTAGAGGGTTAGGTGTACTTCAAAACTGAAAAAGCGTTTATGAGAGAATTGAGTATTAAATATTTTAGAATGTTTTTTTTTATCCCAATTACTATCCTAAATCTTAGTTTTTATTTGAAAATGTAATTTTATTCTTCTAGGACTTTGAAGGAATTGTCTGTTCTCATCTGGATTCGAATAAAAAATAACATCATTCAATGGGAATATAACATAATATATAGGTATACAAAAAACGCAAATTTATTTAGGATATTATACATCATTGTTTCTCAACCTTGTAAGTCTTATTAGCCCCAAAAGATAAAAAAATCAAATTAAAACTTCACGACCCTCCATAAAAACTTAAAATAAATTTGTTCGTTTTTTTTAAAAACGTTATTTTCCTTTTTATATTGCGACCCACAGTTTAAGAAACGATTTTATATAGAATATCTGATGTTTTCCATTAAATTTAAGGTGTTATTTTGATTTAAGATGTTAACAAAGAAATATATTCCAAAATAGCTCCATTCAAAACATAATTTTCAATGGGAAAACCATTTATGTAGCCTCTTGATAATGCTGTAGTTCGGAAAATAAATCCCATAAGAACCTCATCTTGAAGAAAGACTTTTGGTGCAGAATTTCTCTCCTGCTGAATAATTACTTTTTAAAATAAAGTGAGGAATTTGACAAAACCTTTACATGTCGGTAGAAATAATTTTTTTTGTTGAGTTATTTAAGGCATACTTTTCTATCAATTGTAAATTGCTGACGTCGTATGGTACTTACCAGATATCAGAGAAACTGACGGTTGACCACATTGTCACAGTCAATCAACAAATGACAAATTGAATGGCTTCATCATAACGGAGACATATTACGACTTCACGATGAAAGGGTTCTAACTTATCACATGGCCATATAAGTAAGATACAACATTTTAATTTTAAAGACATAAAATGGTTATAATATTAAGTGCCTTGTAAGGGTATCAAAGAAGTACATGAACGTTTTTGCCGTTGTTTTAATACTACTGAGTATGATTTAAAAATATGAATCATAGAAATAATAAAACCGTGGATATAAAATACTGCAAAGGACTTAAAACACTAGTGAAGTTAAATGTTTATTTGGTAGTAATATTTGTTTATAGATATAATATATTGTGTTACAAAAAAACATTAATTTACGTGAAATGGTTGTAATATTTATAAGTATAATTTATTTTCAGTATTTTAGTTTAATTTTTTTCGAGATAATATGTTTATTTGACTAAAAATATGGTCGTAAAATTATTTCAGATTCGAGTGCGGGCCTTAATTAAGCAAGTATTCTTACCATATTATTGCCAAATGTTTGCGATTACCGAAAACGTGTATCAGAGATATAACGGTTTTAAAATTTGATATGGTTATTTTTTAGATAGTGTTACCTCTAGTAGTATTTCTGTATAGTATTTATCTAGTAGTATGTCTGATATGTAGTACCTCTATTACTATTTCTCTATAAGTAAGTCTGATAAGTAGTACCTCTATTAGTATATCTGATAGGTATTACCTCTATTAGTATATCTGCATAATATTTCTCCATTATAGTAGTATGTCTGATAGGTAGTACTTCTGTAAGTATATCTGTATAATATTTCTCCATTAGTATGTCTGATAGATAGTACTTCTATTAGTATATCTGTACAATGTTTCTCCATTAGTATGTCTGATAGGTAGTACTTCTATTACTATATCTGTACAATGTTTCTCCATTAGTATGTCTGATAGGAAATACCTCTATAAGTATTTCTGTATAGTATTTCCCCACTAGTATGTCTGATAGATAGTACCTATTTTAGTATTTCTATATAAATATTTACGAAAATTGTTAATAATTACAAATCATTGACGACTTTTAATTTTTTTTCTTTGAAAAAAAAATTTAAAAAATGCTACTCAAGTGACTGTCTAAATGATACTTAAGTGACTGTCTAATTGATACTCAAGTGACCGTCTAAAACACTGTTTTATCGAAATTTGAGGTTCTACAAATTTCAAAAAGTCAAAGATAATTGAATGAAAATACTCGTATGTTTAATATTGCCAACTCACCTAAAATGTGGAGTTACAAACTTTTAGTAACATTTCCACAAAAACTGATTTTTCTATTGTTTGAGTTTCATATCATTGAGCAGTTGCTTTATATCTGATGAGATAGTTCTTACTTTTTTTGCGAAAAATATAAATAAATCAGTCTGTACCTAAGATATACTAGCCATAAATTTGACAAGCCTACCCTATCCAAAATTAGCGTTAAAAATGTTAGTAATTTTTTTCAAATATTCACCTTATTACGTTTTTTTTTTTAATATTTCCTATCATGAAAGTCAATCATGCCTTAACGTGAGTCTACATAATTCAATAATTCTGATTAAAAATCATCAATACTTCTTCTCAGTGTGTGTTGACGTCGGACGGTTTCCAAATAGTGTATAACACAAGAAATATGTTGAGAATGTCGTGGTCACGGCTACAGCACACGCTTCAACCCTGCTGAGTTCTGTTACATGCTGTTACAATATATCGGCGGTGATGGATGGTGCAGACAGTCACCTCAATCACCACTGACAAGTTTCTTATATGCTATCTCATTCTCTAGCGAGTCTAGATCCAACACCGCTCGCTACTGATGTGTTGAATTAATTCTTCACCGTCTTGTTTGTTTTTGATTGTCTCTCTCGTCACTTTTCTGTATACAATTAATATAAAATAAGCGTAAACCTGTAGAGAAACCAGTAGAAAAGGGAATGTATGAATAATTGTGTAAATGAGTATATGCTTTACTTTGTATGCATGAATGTGGTAGAAATACAAAGTAAATTTTGAATAAAAATGTGCAACTGCGTGAGATTATATCTTAGGCTGAAAATTAAATGCATACCGTCATTCCGTTTCCCTGGTGGAGTAGCACGATATAACAGAGCGCCAGACCTTTTCACATCCATACACCTTCTCATATAGCTCAACATACCAGCCTTAAGTTCACATACATCCCTAATCACTTAATTGAAAATTTGATATTTAAAAAAAAATGTCTTAAAATATAAATGTTTCATGCTAGATATAAACGTATTTTTTGTACATTGTATACTTTTTATTTTATTATTTTGTGTACATAGTACATATGGCAGGTTTACCGGTATTTAGTATTTTATTATTTTGTGTACATAGTACATATGGCAGGTTTACCGGTATTTAGTATTTTTTTCCAACTAACAAGCTTATCGTTGATGCTTAAAGTTGTTTGAATCGATGAAGGATTTAAAAAAAAAACTTTTTTTAAATTGATGTAAAAAAAATACTCCTTTCCCTTGTCTTATATCGTCGTTGTTAAGGAAAAGGTCATTAATTGCGTTTAGATTTTATGGAGCTCATCAAGATATATGTAATGACTTTTCCATACAAACAAACAATTTTTACAATTAATGATTTTTTAGTGGCCTAACTTCGCTATTGTCTTAAATAATGCCGTTTTTTACTTTTAGAATGATAGAGATTTGTGTTTTTGATTCAAATTATGAAAAATCTCATTTTGAGCAAAAATGGTAATTAATGACTTTTTCCTTAACAACGACGATATCATATATTTGGGGTCGGCTACTTAGATTTTTTCCCTTCATCTCTCTCAATCTCGCCAATCACTCGGAAATAGTGCGAGTCTCATAATGCCCTCCATTTTTTTATATATGCTTTTCTCAGATCTCCCTCTGCGTCTATTTGGGAGTTCCCAATTCGTGGATGTCTTCAGCGTAGACTCTTCATCCTGCCGTTGCACGTGACCAGCGTAGTCGTGCTTTCCGGGCTTTATCTACTATTGTCGCCCCTTGGATTGTTCTCCGAATTCATTCATTTCGGATCTTGTCCAATCTAGTGACCCCCGTAGCATGCGTATCTCAGCGACATGAATCAGTTGTTCCTCTTTATTCTTAAAAGGCCAACACTTGGATCTATGTAATATAGCGGGCCTGATCCCTGTCTTGTAGATCTTGCTCTTAAACTTTATTGGTAGCCTTCTGTCGTGCATAACCATTTTTGATCATATCGTGCTAATATCACATCAAAATTCTTCTTCTATTACGTTGAATATCACATCAAAATTCTTCTTCTCGAATATTGGCCGTGTATATGAAGGATTATACACCAGAGTCAAGTGATCTACATTTCAGGGGATCTCGTTATTTCTGTGCGTAGTCGACCTTGCTGGACCTTAAAGTCGAGGATCCCCTCACCATTCCCACATCAATTCAGATGGAAAACGAAGCTGTGCTGTGGAGTTTTGTTTCTTTCTTTATTTTCTTCTTTAAGAGAGTGATCCGTTACATATCAGCAAACTCACCGCCTTCACCACTATACTGAATCTGATGGCACACCGAAGTACGGTGACCGGCATGTTTTCCCTTTTTTTTTAGAAAGAAGAGATGTGACCTAAATCATAGATATCTTTATATCTCCGAATACTAGGAGGAAACAATGTTTGTGTACACATAGGCAACGTATCGATACACTTAAGTTGCCATGCCCGTAATTGGTATTTTGAGTATACTACTCGTAAAAGCAACTCGGTCCGAGACACATTAATATTAAATCCGTATCAGTGATTTTGATTTTTATCTATGATTAATTTTCCAATCTTAAATATTCAAAACTCATTTTATTCTCTATGCCCCTCTACGGAGCAATCTTCCATATCACGTTATATTAAAGTCTTTAGCGAAAGATATCTGCAAAAGCAAGTACCTGCGGCCTTATCGAGCGCCACGCATGTCCCACAAAATGTTTATTGTTCAGTCAGGTTCCTTATATGACTCGCGACAGCCTGTACGTGAGTGTACTTCATTTACGGATGCGAACGATTGTTTAGCGACAGGCTGGACTCCAAGCAGGGATAATAAATATTTTAGATATCAGATATCCGTTAAAGTTTTTGAAAATATATCAATATATTTTGTTTAATTATTTTTATATAACAAAGTTTTATTATATGGAGCATCCAAACTTATTGTTTGACCTAAGATCAAACACTAAAGTAGGGTAACAATTAGCTCACTTTTTTATGAAAGTTCTGGTTTCGATTACCAATGACTTCAAAAATATATAGGTATGTTATATTTATATCTAAATCTGGCGAGATAGTTCGTCTGGTGACAGTTCGTCTGGTAACAGTTCGTCTGGTGACAGTTCGTTTGGTGACAGTTCGTCTGGACGAACTGTCACCAAACGAACTGTTGTACGACCAGTGAACCTTCTCCAGTAGTCTTAATCAGAAGACTGGATTACTAAGGTCGAATACAATTTGTCCTCCTGGCCACGCTGTTCAGTATGCTCGCATCATTAATTTGGATATATTGAGAAGTACCATGCGGATGAGTTATTGAAAAGACCAATGTGCCATTGGAAAAGGATTGGATCCTTCTTCATCACTATGTGACGTCGCGCTCATACAAAAAATAAAGAAGATTTCGATCTTCTAGTGAAGATCGCGCTGAATGGGGACTTATTTTGTCCCCCATAACATCGTGCGTGGTGATAGAATCGAACTAAACTGCCATTAGAAATTGTTTGACACTCAATACAATATATGGCCTACTTATTCCTATTAGGGAAAGTCACCCAAGGAACTATTTTTGATAGTCCAAATTATTTTGGAACCTAGTTTGGTATATTTAAATGTTAGCTGGGTGAGTAACATAATAAATAGTTCTTTTTCATTTCATTTTTAAAACAAA
Organism: Odontocerum albicorne; assembly: GCA_949825065.1. Classification (NCBI taxonomy): domain Eukaryota; kingdom Metazoa; phylum Arthropoda; class Insecta; order Trichoptera; family Odontoceridae; genus Odontocerum; species Odontocerum albicorne. The sequence goes on from OX463841.1 coordinate 11,165,826, forward strand.
TGTATTTAAATCGACCGGCCGATAAATATGGGCTATCAACTTCCCTGCAATCATGCACCTTCATTGAGATTCAGCAATAAAGTATCCGCCGCGCATGCGCGACGCTTGGCGAGATTGGGCTATACCTGCGCAATGCAGCGGGCGGTCGCATGCTGTGTTGGCTTCTTATTTTTTGTCAACTTTAATGAATTTAAGAATAAAATGTGCAATCTATATATTTGCCAACATAAGTATGAATGCGTCAAAGAACGTGTTAGTTCATCAGATTAAATTAAATATAATTCTTCAATGTAAAAAAATTTTTTTTTTATTGAAGAATTATAGGTTCATATAATATAGTTTTTGAATGTTCCTGTACTTTTTTTTACCGACAGTCAAATATTCTTTTACAAACGTTTTTGAACGTGCATAATCTTTGCGTTTCATTAATAAAGCATACGTGAGGCCAATCACGACCAATGAAATAAAGTCTAGAGCAGATACAACAAAAATAAAAAAAGATGCTTTGAACCAATGAATTGAAAAGTCAGAGACATTGCTGACAAAACACTTTGAGATAAACTTATACATTTCCGTATCCAAGAAATATATTAAGTAAAAGGGGTTGTGAAATCGGGTGGAGATGACAGAAGACATTTCTTTCATACTTTTGTGTACGAGTACATGTTTTTTTTTAGTTAAACATGGTAAATTTTGCCGGCTTATTGCTTTAAAATAACTTCTTCCAGCCAACAAGTTCATCGAGGATACATGAAACTGTTTTAATACACGACAGATTTTACAAAGAAAAATAAAATAATTAAGTAAAAAAAACTAATAAATGACTAATTTCTAATGATAATGGCGGAACTAGTGGAAAGAAATTCGTTGAACAATAAAGAAATAAAAGAATAAAGAATCAAATGAAAGTTAGGATGAAATAATATTTTGAGTGATATCATATGTTTTAAACTTTATTTTTAACGTTAATAAGGATGGTAGTGCACATCGGATTAATCTTGAAAGTTCGGTTCACAGTCGCGCCTAGTAAACTGCAAATTAAGGTGTGTACATTACAGTATGATGTATTGTATGCAAAAGAGTCTCTCATTGTCAGATCGAAGAAGACGTTTGTGTTCTGAAAGAAACTAGAATTTATCGCGAATATACGAGGCGAATCCAGAAAGTAAGTGTACTGAGGCTCTCACGACCGGATGGATTTTATTTTCGACATGTTGGCTACAGTTCCGTGTAGCCTGACCCTTCCCCTCCGCAATGAGACCGGTTCGAGGTCAGTACGTTGAGAATTGTCAACGCGACAACACGTTTCGTGAAAAATGTCAACCCCATATCCCGCCAAGTTGAATCGAGTGGAGGCCAGGCAAGAGTTTTTGAGGCGCTGCAAACTCCATGGAGATGAATTTTCCCACTCCATCGTTACTGGAGATGAAACTTGGGTTGCACACTACACGCCTGAAACCAAAAGGCAGTCTCAACAGTGGCGTCACACCTCTTCACCCTCCGCCAAAAAGTTCAAAACCACAATTTCAGCCAAGAAAATCATGGCATCCGTGTTTTGGGACTGTCAAGGCATAATTTTAATTGAATATATGCCTCAAAGGGAGACCACCAACTCTGCAAGATACTGTGAGACCCTAAAAAAATTGCGGAGGGCGATTCAGAACAAGAGGAGAGGCATGCTGACAAAGGGAGTCTGCCTGTTGTACGACAATGCCAGACGGAACTGCTCGCCTCGTTTAAATGGGATGTCCTGAACCATCCCGCGCATTTCCCTGACCTAGCACCTTCAGATTACTATCTCTTTGCCTCCCTGAAGCTGCACATGGGTGGAAAAAGGTTTTCAACCGACGAGGAGGTAAAGGAAGAGGTGGAGAAGTGGACGGAGGGGTTGTCGGGAAACTACTTCGAGGAAGGCATAAAAAAGTTGATACCCCGCTTCACCACCTGCATTGAGAGGAATGGCGACTATGTCGAAAAATAGCTTACATATGTACTACGGTAACCACGTAATTTTTTTGTTTAAATAAAAAAAATTGTAACCTACAAAAATTCAGTACACTTACTTTCTGGATACGCCTCGTATATATGTATGATGGACAATTGGCGAAGTCATGTGGATTGCATTGTATACTATTTTAATTTGATTTAATGAACTGTATTTTGGGCTGATGGGTTACTACGATCTTTAACGAGGCAAGGAAAATGACGGATGGGTCTTGATAAGTCGTTGAAACACTCGTCATACTTGTAGATTAGCAACAATTCTCGGCTTTAAAAGTACACAAGCCGACATGTGGACTGCTCGAGCTTGTAATTTTAACTGGCAAAATCGAACAATGGTAATCTTTTAAGTCCATTAAATATTAACCAATAAACAATCGATTGATACGATCTTCGACCAGTCAAAGATATGGGATGGGTTTATGGATGGCTAAAGCTGTCGAACGGGTCTAAGGAATTGGAAAAAAATGCGCTAACAGATGGATAGGACAATCGATCTCTATATTGCAATGCATGAAATACCCGCTGGCAAACGTCTTTTAAAAATGTGAAAAGATAGCTGGAAGTCATAATCTTAAAAGAGACAGTCCAGATAATGAACATACCACTTGCCTACCTTAAGAACGTAAAATAAAACAAGATAAAAAAATAAATTAGTTCTCGTTCATGGAAAATCTGTGTGGGTTTTCAATAATTTAGATAGCAATTAGTGATTAATTGAGATATACCAAGAACGTTATGTTAAATAGATATGTACATTGAATACTAAATAAAACGAAAAAGGAGAAGAAGTAAAAAGTGATGGCCACCTACATCCAAAGATTTATGGAAGCTACTTGAAGAAATGTCTCTGTAGACCTGTTTAAGAACACGCCACACTTGACGACTTTCTAATACTGGAAAATGCCGGAGAACAAAATAATACGTGCCTTTAGGAACGCAACTTTTATCATCAAACTTTTGGAATTTAATTGCAATGTTATTTTTGTTTAATCAACAGCTCACTTTTGAATCGATAACATAACACTCTGTTGATGATTGTGCACGGAGTACCGGTCAGATTTTAGGACACCTTACCCCTTCATCGGATTTATCGATCGGACGTGGAATACTTGCTGGAGATTTGATTTGGATTGTGAGGAGAAAAAACATGGGAGAAAGGAAGATAACATAACAAATGAATTGTTTTTATTTATTGATGAGTCAAAAAAAAAATATAAAACATTTTCTAACAACGGGCTGAGACAGGGAGATACACTGGCGTTTTTCCTTTTTAACATATGTAGCATTAAAAAAGTTTGTTTTAACAAAGCATTACAAACTCTTAATCAATGGTACCATATACAATGACTATGTAACTTTTGGAATATACTAATGACATAGACATTGTTGCAAGAACTGAACAAGCACTGAAATAATCATTTCTAGCATTAGAAGCGTCAGTAAGGAAAATGGAACTGGTAATAGTGAACGAGGTCTAATCGAAATTCATGGTTGTAAGTTTCATGCATAAGTTAAGATCTATAAGTACATCTCAGCTTACCATTTGTGCATATAATTTTGAGGGGGTAGATTGTGTTGTGCACCTTAGGTCTACAAAACTCGACAACGCCAGTGAAAATATAAATAAACGAATACTGTCGGCAAACATATACAAATCTGCTCTCCACCAAAATTAAAGTCAACTCTATAAGACACTTCTGAGACCTGTGTAAACTTACGCATCGGACGCCTGAACACTTGCAAAGCGGGACGAAAGAGTTCTCGATACTTTTGAGAGCAATATTCTTTGCAGTGGTTCACTTTATCCGAGATAGGGGTTCGTCCTATATGGAGAAGCTAGAGTAGGAACATTTAAAAAAATCTACGCAGCGCTAGTTTGACTTCAGTAAAGAATGCTTTGATCAGAGTAGGGGTTAAAATAATGGGATAGTCAAATCTGAGATGGCTGGATGGTGTGATAGATTGTTGCACACTAGGTATAAATAATTAGATTAAGTTGCTGCTGAGAGAGATAGGGCCAGATAATCCTACAGTTAGCTAAGATCTTGAGGATGATAATAAGATACAGAAAGAAAATAATGCATAAAATATTAAAATTGACAAAATTGGGAAATTTGAAAGATATATTAGCAGACTGAAACAGACTTTTAGTCTATATAAGGGCTAGTCAGAGAAGAGTTCCAGACTAGTATCGACACACATACTTCACATCTTCTACATCCATACACCTTCTCATACTGACTTTCTGCATTTTTTCTTTTAAAATAACATTCATTGTATCCAACCATACTTTCCTTGATTTCTCCATGTCTACCACTTATATTAACATAACTATTCTGTTAGTCTTTCTTAATTCATTAATTCTACACACCCAAACCATCTCAGAGTGCTCTTTTTCAACATTATCAAAATATCGGTCTTAAGTTCTCATTCATCTTCAATCCCCTCATTCCGTATTCTTACATACATTGTAATTCCATGTATTCTTCCCAGTGCAGGTATCACCAAGCTCACATTATCTCTAATTAATTCATTCCGTATTCTGTCGAATGGCCTTTTACTTTGTTTATTTTATATTTGCACTTTAACACGAAGTAAAAGTGATAATCTTTCTACCCCAATCATTATCCATCTTCCATACTCTACTAACTTGTGCAAGGATGCTTCCCAACACAATAATCGTTCAACAAGGTCATTTCGTGTGCGAGTAGCAATGCATCTTAATAGCTCATTTCGTGAATACAGCACCGAATACAATCTAAATTCACAATGGCGTAAATAATTGTCAGATAAATCAAACAAAAGTTATTTAATTACTCATTCGTATATGTGCAAATAGGTTCGTAGATCTCTTCCAAAGAAAGTTTAAGGAATAATAGCATAGCATGCCCACCAAAACATTGCGGAAGACACCCACTGGTGGAAACCATATTCCCTGAAATAAAGGTGTTGTTGAAATAGTTTTTTAACTCGTTCAACTAATATAAAAAATGTACTTACTTATTCTATCTGGGATATGATCCAAATCTACGAAAAATTACGTTTATGATCAGTAATTTTGAAATATTTCCTGATGTTTAAAGAACACTATCTGGAAAAACAAGTACATGAACATCCAAAGCAAGGTGAGGATATACGAGTACAAGACCTGTGCCGCCCCATAATGACATACAGCATAGAGTGCAGAGCCGACACTGTCAGAACCAAAAATCTCCTTCGAACCAGTCGACGTCACGAGAGGTAAACAATGATGCAGGACCATAACAGGCCAACAGGCCTAAAATAATAATAATAAGAAGAAGAATTTTGAAATAAAGTGAATAAGAGAAAGTAGGAGTGAAAATAGTTCTGAAAGAGATACTCCAAAAATATATTCAAATAGCATAAGCTTCTCGCATGGAACAGATTCCACCGGTCTTGATAGCTAACGATTTCTCAATTGACAAATTCATAATTTACAATTCCAATGTCGGTCACAATTTATCGATCTCATCTCATTTGATCGATTGCGGTGGATTTGATCGATTGTCCTCTGATATGAAGGCAGATCCTAAATGGCCTTTGCGGTAGAAAAGTGGAGGAAGATTGGGATGCTTCTCAGTACAGAATTTTAATCATTCACTTACTACTAATTCACTGATTAAATATTAATGAAACGAGGCATGCGCTTCGATAGGGTGGACATTAATTAAAAATAAATAAACAACAATATATTAATTCGTATAGTAACCCTTTAATGTATCTGAACATTATGAAGTGGTACCATTGCTTCGAATAAATCGAATAACAAATGTCCGCTTTAGCTATCTGTTGATGGATGATTTCTTACTAAGAAATTTATAATTAACATGATCATTTTATTAAGAATATCGATTTTTTTAGAATCATTTAGTTTTCGATGTAGAGTGAATATACTTTTGTAATTGTGTATGCAACTCAAAATATTCGTAAAACTATTTAAGGGGATTTTGTGAACTTAGGTGATTGACAGTTAATTTTGCTAGATTAAAGCCATTCGGTGTATGGCTAAACATTTGCCATTTGTTTGATTGTCTATTTAAACATGTTTTACATACAAGACCATTACTATTGTTTAAGGTCAATCAAATGCCGTTTTTATCTGAAATCCATTCTGAACATTCCTCTTCTTTTGTGTCGTGACTGCAACGACGATGTCAGTTTTTGCAAAGCAAAACCAGTAGAACTTTTCATCTAATCACTTCAGCCTATAGGTGATCTACCGTTGCTCTTGTGACCCTAAAAAACTCCATTGACCGTGAGCTTTATCATGCGTTGCACAAAATGTGACCGAAGAACTGAGAAATGCGTCGAATACATAATATTGATAGGCTTTCTGAGACCTTAAGGTCTTCTAAGTGGAATTTGTTTATCGTTCTGTCCCAATAATTTCCAACACTATTTTTACAAAGAGTCTAGTATTGATTGACTTTCTTTGACCTTTGTTGTTTATATTTCTGCGGCATATGGAAATGTTGAAAAACTCTAACTTTAACAAGAGATATTAACAATTGACTATCTAGACTTTCGTTAAACTGATAAACTTTAATAATTCAAGTAGTCAAAACAATAATTGTTATTGTAATTTGTTTTTATCAAACACTGTTTATTCCACTTTTTGTAACGGTATAACCTTACCGGTTTCAAGGCTTTCCCCTCATCATCAGGGGGAGCACAAACAAGACCAGTAGGGTTTTACTGTTATACCTTTGAATTATACCTTGAAACCGGTAGGGTTATACCGTTAAAAAAGTGGAATAAACAGTGTTTGATAAAAACAAATTACGATGCCTTGAAACTAGTAGGGTTATACCGTTACAAAAAGTGGAATAAACATTGTTTGATAAAAACAAATTACGATGCCTTGAAACCAGTAGGGTTATTCCGTTACAAAACAGTGTTTTATAAAAACAAATTACAATGTCTTTAAACCTCCACAATGTTAATTAATGCCTTAACTATAAATAATATTGTATAATAATTGTTATATAAATAAAACATTTAAAGGTTTTAAAACTCCAAGATTAATGGTTACCTTGATGATTGAAACAAATTGAAAATCGAAGACATAAAATCGAAACAATTGAGCGTGTATACATTTTTTTCTGTGCCGGGAATGTGGTACATGGTGACGGGCATTGGATTCCTGTTTACACTGATGGCCTTTTTCTTTTCAAGCTTGTAGTTGGCACGGTGTGGTGTGTTTTGTCGCATTTTTGGCAGATAAGTTGCCTTGATAATGTTTCTACTGCTTTAAGTAGATAGCTCCAAATGCGTAAAAGCTAAAAAAAAAACACTGTAGATACAGCCAACGTTTTATAACCAGGTAAATTAAAAGAAACTTTTCGTATCACAATCCCGGAGTGTGTTGAAAGCGTTATGAAGACGGTTAGATAATTTTAATAGGCTGTTTGCAGCGATTGCATTTCAATCAAAATAATGCTGCATTCTAATTTACCAGATTACGATATCATCAAACGAAAACGATTTTTTTAAAACTTATTTCATTCTTGGAAATCTACGGATTATATATAGTTTTAATATGTTTATTTGAGGATTGTTTAAAAATTTAAACAAAAAAATCCTGAATCTTTATTTAAATAGCTAATTAACATTTTATGGTGTAGAAAAAAGTCATGTGATTTAATTTCGAGTTGATATGGCAGGTGAGTTAAATGATTCTTAATCAAGTTTGAAACATCATATAAGGCTCTGCCATATAAATGAGGGAAAAAGTTGGCGCCTTAAGTCACGCAAGACTCATTGCAAAATGATAATTTCTTTTGTTTTCCTTGTGGAAATATAGCTTTGCGATGCGAGTCTCGTCATCATTCGAACGACATAATTAAAACGAAACTTACAATAACAAAAAAAAAAACACTTGAAAAACCAATGCTTATTTTCGATTCGAAAAGAAGACTTGGCTAATTTGAAAAGACAATGCCTTTATTTGTTGTAAGTACAAGCTCTTTATTGTTAAATATTGTTCTTCATTTGCAATGTGCACGAAGAGCGACCGGATTACTTGATTACATTAAAATAAATAGTTTTTTTGCGTGTTTGTCATATAAAAGATCTTTAATTTGGTATAATGTCAAATAAACATTAATCATTCTACTTTTTTAAATGTAAATCGATGTATTTCATTCATAAAATCACTTTTTTCTCATTCCTTTTCATAACATACTTGTATATGAAGTTATATGATACACACATATACATATGTACACATCACGCCATCTTCCTGTCGAGGTAGGCAGAGAGGACAGAGCATCAGATTTGCCTATCTCGACACACATCCCTCACCTCTTCTACATCCATACACCTTCTCATACCACTTCTATTATTTCGCTGACTTTTTACGTTTCCTTCTTTTAGAATATCATTTATTTGATCCAACCATACTTTCCTTGATCTTCATCTCACACACCTTCCACTCACATCTGCACTATATATCTACTTCGTTAGTCTTTTCCTATTCATTCGTTCCATATGTCCAAACCATCTCAGCTCGCTCTTCTTCATCTTACATCAAGTTCATTACATGTCTTAGTAAAAACTTTATATTTCATTATTTTTACATCTCGCGATGATTTGAATTTTATTTCACACAATTAAAAAAAAATAGTTTTCACTGTTTTATTCTTGAATTTTTTACTTTTGTTAAGGGAATATGCTTAACTTATCTCGTATTTGAATGAACATTCCGTTTAGAATCTAAACGGAACTAAATCTAAATCTAAACTTTAGATGAACTGCTTTTGGAATGATCATACATATTCCGTTTAGTTTTTTTTAAGATTTCTCTATATTGAAAGTCGAGAAGTGAGATATTAAAAGAAGAGCAGTAGCAGGCAATAGAGTGAATGGTGTGTTAAGCATTTTGTTTACTTACCGAAACATTTCAAGAGAATCACATATTATAACTGTTCATAATAGGTTTTCGTACTAACATTAGGATATGCAAGCGAAACTTGGACGTAACGAAAAAGTTACGGAAGTAAGATAAAAGCGGTAAAAATGAATGTTGCGTATAATGTGTCCAGAAACACTATACATTTATACGATAGGAAAAAGAATGCGAACATAAGAAAAAAATGAGGATTCAATAAAGATGCGGTGATTAAGATGAAAAAAAGTATCGAGATGATTCAGCCACGTAAAAAGAATGAATGTTGCGAGTTTGCGAGAATATTTTTTATTTGTAGTATAGAAGGAATTATATAAACAGCTTATTTATTATATTTTTTTGTATTACAATTAACGTGTACGAGGGTGTGGGCTGAAAAACATCTGACGTCATCGCGGTTAGGCTCCTCTTTTATTGATGGGGGTGTATCTCGAACGGAGAGATGTTATGAGATAGGTTCTTACCTTTTAATAGCTTCTTTTTTTAAATGTATTCTCTTTTCCGTTCTCTTGAAATATATGTGTAATTTCAGTATATATATATATATATATATATATATATATATATATATATATATATATATATATATATATATATATATATATATATATATATATATATATATATATATATATATATATATATATATATATAATAT
>OX463841.1:11175615-11352409 GCA_949825065.1 Odontocerum albicorne
ATTATAACGGAAGGGTAGGTCGGATTTACTCTCGTAAGCCCCCATATGTAATTTCATACTGTGTCGCTATTAATATTGTAATATCATATTTCTTTATTTGTTTAGGTTACAAGAACTTTGGAAATACCTAGAAAAAATTGGCATGATCAAATTAATCAAAATGTGAAAGAAGGAATAGTGAAAAGCATTTATAACAGGTGAGTATGTATGAAGAGGTGTATGAACGTGAAAAAAGTCAAAGATATGTACAAGGATCGAATGTAGTCTTCACATCAGCTCTTCCGCTGATCTCTCTGCCAACTCGAATAGGCATATGGCGTGATAGTGATGATGACTTCTTATTCTGAGAGAGTGCCCTCGAGTTAAATATGTCATGGAATTTCTACTTAAGTTTTTTTTTAAATACTCCTATGACTGGTTCAAGATTTTCCGATCACAAAACCTTGTCGTTAATTGTGATATGTAACTACCTTTTTTGCACTTAAGTCATCATCATTGATGGTGGACATATTCTAAACTATGTGATACAATGTGAACGATGTGTATACAATGTGAACAGGATTCCAATCAATGTGATGACTGATTGAATTTGTCACGACTTAGAAATCAAAAGAGGCGTCATTTGGAGAGTAACCTAATTTGAATAACTTTGATATTTTAAGAACTCGACGAGATACTATTAGACAAACAATATTAATATTTTTTTAAAGTTGTCATTTTATTGTAGTACTTTTTATTTTGCTTTTTTCAGTTCTGTCCAATTATTGTTATAAAAATTGATGATTATACTTGAATACTGCACATACATACTACACTCCACCTAAAGCCGAAAGTGTAACCATCACACGTCGGAATATCTACTAAGGTTTCTTCTTTGTAGTTCGTTTTCTTTTGGTATGATTACTGTGGTTTTATTACCAAATATGTTTTTCTAAACATTGCAGATGCGGGGATGCACCTAATCTAACGTCAGCAGCCACCACCTTCCTATCTTTACACAATATTTTTGATTTGTCAAAAATGGTAGGTTCAAATCCCAAGTTGAAATTGAAGAGAGTGTTCTTTAAATGGCTTTATTTAAGTTATTCAATTATTATTCAGAAATTACATTCCTTGATATAATCGATTAATTTACTCAAATTGGTTTCTATATTGCTGCTAGGAACACACGGAACCTATTAAAATTTTATAGTGTCATGAGAAATTTTTTGTGCTCCCCTGAAGATGAGGTGAAAACCTTGAAGCCGTAGGGTTATACCGTTACAAAAAATTGGAATAAACAGTGTTAGATAAAAATAAATCACAATGTGTTTAAACCTCCACAACGTTAATGCCTTAACTATAAACAACAGTTCCACATTAAATTTTATCAATCATAAAAATGCAACAATTGTTTGACTCCATTGGCCTGGTTTAGTGATTATGTTTAACGTGGATATTGTTGAGTTTAGGGAGATCTTTCTCCGTAATTTCCCCAATATTAATTCTTGATTCACTGATTATTCCATTTTATGTTAACTAATTTTTCTAATAATTTCGCATTCTTGTTGCATTTGAGGGAGATCCATTTTCCAACGCAAGTATTGTATTGTTGATTGAATTTAATTAATTGCGTTTGATTATTTTTTTACTTTCTGTATTGTATTTTACATTGGCATTTTAATAAATAATTTTTTGAAAAATATATGGATCATGAATTGTTAGTTTTTTTTGGAAAATATTGATATGGCATCTTTTGTTTTATTATTGTTACTGTGATATGTAAAGTCCACTTTAGTATTGTTTATTTTTTTCAGTTAATAAACTCATGAATAATTCGGTTACAAAATAAAGTAAATTGTTACAATGTTTCCACTTCACTCGATTTGGCAACTCAGCATCATGACTGTAATTTACTAGTTGATTGTTAGAGATTCCCAGTGATAACAGTGATATAAACAATATCCACCAAATGTCCACCTATATACAACGAGAGTGTAATACAATACAATACTGATCAGAACCGATGACCTTAAAAATGTCCCAGTATATACAACGAGAGTGTAATACAATACAATACTGATCAGAACCTATGACTTTAAAAAATTGAACGATCAATACTCAGCATCATGTAGTGTAAAGTACTCTGGTGTAATATTTTCCCCTTTTCCTTGTTAAGTCTGAAGTTTTTATTGGTGTTTAATTTATTATGCGGAAGTTGTGCTGGCTCCCAACATGGATGTCTCTGCTTCCCGGCCGGTGGTCTTCATTATTCATTTGTTCTAGGGTTGGTTCTCTCCATAATTAACAGTTTATCGATATCGACATTGTTTAAGAGATTTACTGTTAATATATGTACATTTCGTGATATTATAAAATTCATATTATATATTGACGAAATGTGTGCATAAAATGATTAATTTTCATTGTACGATACATAGTATGTCACGTCACTGTTTTTTTTAAAGAAAATTTCTTATTTATTTTATTTACAAACCCTAAAAAACACGTCCAATCAAATTACATATAATAACATGCCATATCACAACATCCCTTTTGAGGTAGAAGCAAAATATAGATCTCTACACCTTTGTTTAATCTACACCAAATCATCTCATTACACATACCTATACTCTACACTCATATTTCTCCCCTCGGTTAAAATTTCTACAAACATCGTCTTTCAACTAGAGAATAAAGAATATTTAAAGAAGCTTGAATTTTAAATTCATTATGTTTAAACTTTTTAACTATCGGAAATGTAATAGATATAAAAAAATGTTCCTTTGGGAACATATTTTTGTAATAGTTCCTATGAATAGGAAGAAAATAAATAAAATAATTTAAAAATTGAAATATTTTAGTAACCTCTCTTGTCTCCATTTTGTGTCACTCCAGTTACGTTTTTTGTAATCAGTTCTCAGTAACTTGAAGGTTTTAACGAGTTTTCCGAAGACTTACTAAATTTAAGTCTAGATGATTTTTACTATACGTGTTTATTATCTAGAACAATAATATCAATAAATATAAATAATTTTTTTAAATAAGATATTTTTTTGATGTTATTTTTTAAATACTCAATAATTTTGCACTAAAAACGGGAAAATGCAATATAAAAACGAAATCTACTATCTATGTTAAGAAGCTGATACGCAACTGACGTGATTTATCTCGTAACCAATAAAATTCCTTGATTGCATAAGTTGATTTAATTCACAAGTTGACATTGATTCACAAGTAAAATGCGCAAAATATTGGGTGTACAAATAAGTCACCGCCGTTTGACAAAAGTTGGCGCCACCAGTAAGTTATGGTTAAAATTGTCAGATGTAAAATGTCATTATCGTAAGGTTGGACATCTGTCAACAACATGACCTTGAAATATTAGTGAATTTTTATCAGTATAACATATTTTTTTGTGTTCGAAAATGTCAAGTTTTGAGCCGAATAAGCGTCATTTGCGGGAACTTTTGATTTACTTCTTCAATTTGAAGAAATCTGCAGCTGAGGCGCATCGATTGCTTGTAGAAGCATATGGTGAGGCTGCCTTAAGTGAGAGAAGTTGTCGTGAGTGGTTTCAAAAGTTTAAGAACGGTGAATTTGACATCGAAGACAAAGAACGTAGCGGAAGGCCGAAAGTGTACGAAGACGCGGAATTGGAAGTATTATTGGATCAAGATTCGTGCCAAACGCAAGAAGAACTTGCACTTACATTAGGAGTGACTCAACAAGCAATTTCACATGGGTTGAAATCATTGGGAATGATTCAAAAACAAAGAAATTGGGATTCATATGAACTGACACGGAGAAACTTTGAATGCCAATTTTCCACATGTGAAATGCTGCTTGCCAGGCATAAACGAAAGGGTTTTCTGCACCATATAGTCACTGGTGATGAAAAATGCATCCATTATGATAATCCAAAAAGGAAGAAATCATGGGGATCCCCTGGTCATGCTTCAACATCTACGGCTAAGCCAAATATTCATGGAAAAAAACTCTTGTTGTGTATTTGGTGGGATCAGCTTGGTGTCGTGTATTATGAGTTGCTCAAACCGAATGAAACCATTGCTGGGGCTGTCTACCGAACATAATTGATGAGATTGAGTCGAGCACTCGAGGAAAAGCGCGCCCACTACTACGCCAGACACGACAAAATTATTCTCCTGCATGATAATGCTAGTCCACATGTTGCGGCACCGGTCAAAACCTATTTGGAAACACTCAATTGAGAAGTTTTACCCCACCCGCTGTATTCACCAGACATTGCTCCTTCTGATTACCACTTGTTTTGATCGATGACGCATGGCCTGTCTGAGCAGCACTTCACATCATATGAAGATACCAAAAATTGAGTCGATTCGTGGATAGCCTCAAAAGATGATGATGATGACTGACGCGGTATTCGTATGCTGACAGAAAGATGGGGAAAAGTAGTGGCAAGCGATGGGTACTACTTCGAATAAAACATGAGGTTCCGTTCTTTCACAATAAATGCCCATTTTTTTATAAAAAACGGCGGAAACTTATTTGTACACCTAATAACATTTTTGTTTAAATTACTCTCTTGACATATCCCAAAATACTGTATATGATTTTTTGTTTTCTTTTTAATAATGAGTTATTATTGTTAATCAGTAAGCAGGACAAAATTTATAGATATACACGTATGTGCATGCATATACTTAAGGGTTTTTATACGCATGCATGGTAGATTTCCTCACCCGTTCGAGTAAATTGATTATTTTTAAATTCATAATATTTGCTAGACAAAATCTTCCAGTATTCATACCTCATACAATATTTATTTGACTAGTCCACCTACAGTATTAGCTGGGACGACCAAGGTCTGAGTGAATGTGATGGAATACAAGTAGCCTGAACGAGTGGACTTGTTCTTGCTAAATAATTAGTTGTAAGAACTGTTATCTAGTTATAAGTAGTATGTATGTGTTAATTATTTCTAAGAAATCATATATTAAGATTATAAAAAATAAAAATAAAATGACATGTAGGAAAATAAGATTAAGTAAGTTCATAAATTATAATATATAAATAAGATTAGTTAAGTAACAAATTTGTATATAGGTATAGCCTTGACAAATATTTGTACAATATATTACTTTGTTAAATAAATGAATAAAAAAAACAATATTTATTTATTATATTTCCCGTGTCTTCCTCTTCTTGGTACTTTTTGAGGATCGTGCCCATCATGATCATTCATCATTTTTCTTAAGCTCGAGCGATCACTTATCTTGTGCTCACTTTTTCATTTGGTCACTCTTGGCAAGTGTTTGGCTTCTGCTCCTGCTTACTACTCGTACACTGCATACCAGAACTGATCTCTTAAGGCTGTCTTCCTTGTAGGAATACCATTATATATCCCACTACCTTTTAACATTTTATTTACCAGTTATAAGTTTTGTTACTCGAATAAACTTGGTGAAAATGTTTGAAATATATTTCTGGACATACTCTCATACACAATATATCCAGCACGGAAAATATTCCTTGAATTTGTAACAAATTATTGCAAATATGCAAAATTAAATCCCATAAAATTTGCACAGCGAGTCCCTTGTAAAACGACTAGTCAGTGTGTAAGAAACCTAAAGAGGTGAAAAAGTGAAATGCTATTGTAGACTCCACGGGGTGTTGTCTTTTTGCTTTCGTTTATTGATGTTAATGGTTGCTGCCTTATTCAGCACTGTTCCTATTGTCAATGTTTATGACCATCACTTTACTATGTTATCTTATGTGTTCTGTGTTACATTAATGTCATACGAGTAAGTTGAATTTCTTGAATTCAACATTTATTCTTTTAATTCAATTGATAGCAAATAATGTGAATGGATAAAAATGGTTTCTGACATAAGTCTCACATTAGTGTTCACAAGAGTAAATGGCGAAACCGAATGAATATTTAATCCAAGTAATAAATCGTAACCATGACTAATAGGAGATTCCCCGAACAAGAAGGAAAACCCAACTTTAGTCTAGTATATTTCATATTTAAAATAGCACACCGTTTTGTGTTTATTTTTAAAAGAAATTGACCATATGCTTCTTCAATGGTGCTACAGTTCATATTAAACTCCCCCCTCCGCAGCTCTACGCCTAAGCGAGTTTCTGTCTTTTGAACAAGTGTTCCTATTTGAAAATACCAGAAGCTACTTTTTCAAATTTCTACTGAAAATTGGTAATAACTTATATACTTTTCCTTTAGATTAATAATATGAAAAAAACTAAAATTTTATTGATAATTGGGGAAATAATTCTAAATATAATATTTAGATCTTTTCACAATATTTATGTGACAGTGAATTTTGAACGTCTAAGTATTGACAATATTTTGGGGTATAATATTATAATAAAGGTGTCAAATGTTAAATTTACACAAAGATTTCTCACAGGAGATAAAATCTTGTTTTGCAACTGAAGCGTGTGAAGAGAAGTACTCGCCCAGCATCCCAATGAGATTGGCTTATCATGAGTGTCATGAGAAAGCGGATCATATTTTCAAGAGCTGGCACCATTAAGCATGTCCCGAAGAAACGTGCCTCAGCCCTTTGCGCCACGATCAGGTGACCTGTGACACGGTACGTGATCTCAACAACACTTGTTAGTAGAATGTTAAGTCCTGAACATTAAAGAATGTCTCTTGATTAACACTTATATATTTTGAACCAGTGTATACTCGTAATTGATTAATATAAAATATTGTTATACAAAATATATGGACACTACACCACACACATACACTACACACCATCTAAAATCGAAATGTCGAACTATCACATATCGGAAGATCTACAATGGTTTCTTGGTAGTTCGTCTTCCCTTGATAAGTTTTCTGTGATTTTCTAAACGGCCCTTTATAAATTGTCTGTTTGTAATTATTATTATTTTTAATAAAAAGTCGAATGTGTTACAATCACTAATACTTTCTTGAATCTTCGAAAATACTTAAGTTTCATTTTGTGGTGCCATGTTTTATTTAAGAAAAAATAAAATAAATAAATAAAACACTTATTATATATTTTTGTGTTCACCACTGGTTTATTTTGAGTTAACTACCGGTTTCGAAGACCTCCGTCTTCATCGTCTTTTTTTTATCTTCACCTGACATTTATCTTCACCTGACAATGAAGACGGAGGTCTTCGAAACCGGTCGTAAACTCAAACTAAACCAGTGGTGAACACAAAAATATAAAATAAGTGTTTCATTTATTTTTTACATTTATTTATAGGACATATAATATGCCGAGATATAAAAATATTTTACGGTCACACAGTTCGAGAGATATGACGACTTTGAAATACGCTTTTCCGTCGGAAGCCTGATTCGATTCTGCCTGGATCCAAGATTTTATAATGGGTTTTAGTCTGGTTTTCACCTAAGACCTCTTTAACACCTTTCATGCTGGCTGGAAGAGATTGTCCCATGAAAATAATCTTGCCAAGTTGTACTGTATACAATGAAGTACTACACTAAAATACAGTTAATATATATTTTTTCATATATAAAAATATTATTTTTTTTTTCTTCGAGTATTGAACTATTCAAGAGTTTTTAAAACTATAAAATTGTGTTTTTTTTTATCTCGATCATATTATATCAACACGACGTTTTGATCCACTTTCAAAAGTCATCTTCAACTCCTCGACAATCTGTCTCAAGTGCTTTCGGTTTCATTCAACTTTTTTACTCTCATTAAAATTCTGACACGTTGCCAAGAATGAAGAGGTATAAAAAAAGTGTAACGGAAATAACGTCACGTAGTGCCAATCATCATTGTCCTCTAAAAGGTTTGCCTTTCTTGTCACCTTCGGAGATTGTCTGCTGACAATGGTGGCCCAACAATGCGGGGGCCTAACTCACCGTGAAGACACCCCTGGAATCAGCCGTGACCAATGTAACTTCTTTACATGTTGACATCGAGGCTCTTCGACGTTTTTAGGGTGAAAAATGTATATTGAAAGTTGTACAGGAATAATAAAAAGTCGCACACACATGTCCAAAAGCGTTGAAACTTTTAGTTTTACAGAGATGGCGTAACAATATTTATTCGACCTATATTTATAATACGTGTAGGTAACAATATTTATAATACGTGTAGGTAGTCTAAGAAAGTTTTGGTAAACTCAAGTGGTAATTTTTACAGAATATTTAAATAACTGGAAATTTACTAGCTTTTTTTTTAAATATGAAAAAAATGTTGTAGGATAAATATTAAAACTTGAGTGATTTCAAAAGTGAAGTTGTAGTGCATTACATTTGTAAGTGCATTACCTTTGTAAAATTGTGATAATTAGTGGAAAGTTTCATTGTCAAGTTTTTTATCATAAATTCAGAACTGGAAATAAAATTTCGTTTATTTTTTATCAGTCATAGAACATTTTTAATGTTTAAGGTCAATAAGAGTGTTTGCAATCATTCAGAAATTAATGTGTGAAGGTCAATAAGAGTATTTGTAATCATTCAGAAATTAATATTTGAAGATCAATAAGAGTGTTTGCACTCATTCAGAAATTAATGTTTGAAGGTCAATAAGAGTGTTTGCAATCATTCAGAAATTAATGTTTGAAGGTCAACAAGAGTGTTTGCAATCATTCAGAAATTAATGTTTGAAGGTCAAAAAGAGTGTTTGCAATCATTTAGAAATTTCAAAAAATATTTGACTTTTTTCATTTGTATAAAATCATTTCAAATTATTAAGTTTGTAATTAATTTTAAACCAGTACCAAAAAGCTTGAAAATATGCGTCTTATCAATTATGCTATGGAGGTCTTAAAAACGATCTCCGTGGTATAGTTGGTAAGATGCTCGTTTTCCAGCCCGGGATCTATGGGTTCGATTTCCGTTGGCACCCAAATTGGATTCTGGTCTAATTTTGAAATTCATTCTCTTAACATCGTTCTGGTTGGTTGAAGATATTGCCATATAGCTATTTACTTGCCAGGTTGTATTGTATGTAACGAAAGTGTAATGTAATAGAATGTATATTTGTTTTCAGAATAAGTGTATTGTACTTAAATTAGCAAAAAAATTTATCAATATCTATTTTCCAATGATTCGCAAATCAAACATTTATGAAGAAGTTATGGAATGCCCTATGGGACTCAATTTAAATGTGTCCATTAAGTGAATGATTCTGTAAAAAGCTGTTGATAATGAGAGAAAGGATCGGTGCTGGAGGAAGAATGCCAGAAGATAGGAATATGTTACAGGAATGTCACCTGTGAGATGGATTCGTTACGCCCCGCGCCTGCATTCATTGAAAGCTCTCGGTTCGTCCCTAAATCCAGCCTGCTTAAATCATCCGTCGTCACATCTTGACACCATATAAATTAATGCTAAATATTTAAAAGTGCTTTAAAATTTTTGATTTAATGCTTCTACATTTAATTTCTCTATTATTTTTTTTGGTAACAAAATGTATATACAATGTAACTTAAAAATTACAGAAAGAAGGAATATTTAATATATGATATATTTTACGATATCATTATCTCTATATTTCTGTATGGAGCAGAAACGTGGCACTTTATATTTCTAATCAACTATTTAATGTTCATATTTTTTTATTTACTACGACTTCTGTTGAAAACAAAAAATATCTTTGATTATTTTGAAGTTGTTAGGTCGCTTATTAAAATGTTTTAAATTAGTACCTGGGTTTAATCACGAATATAAAAGTGGAGGGTTTGCAATTATTTTTAAGCAGAATATTCTAATTAAATGTGTACTAAAAATGGTTAAACGTGACTTACTTAAGAAACTAACCCACTTTTATAGAAAAAATAAAGATTAAAAAAAAAAATAAGTTGAGTGTAAGAATGGAAAGGAAGTGATATAATTTATTTACATAGTAATTTAATTTCTTAACATTTTGAATT
Organism: Odontocerum albicorne; assembly: GCA_949825065.1. Lineage (NCBI taxonomy): Eukaryota > Metazoa > Arthropoda > Insecta > Trichoptera > Odontoceridae > Odontocerum > Odontocerum albicorne. The sequence goes on from OX463841.1 coordinate 11,185,498, forward strand.
ATTTAATTTCTTTAATTAATAACATTTCAGTGATACTTAATTAAATAATGTACTTTACGGAATGGCCTCCTTTGATCAAAAACATACAATGCTTTCCATTCGGTCGAATTGGTATTAAATTAAGTCTGATGGGAAAAAAACGAAGTTGCCCTTACTTGATTATTGCACGTTAAGACCTCTTTATATAATTTTAACTGCTTTAAATCAATCTTCTTGCAACAATGTTAAGAGACAAGTTAACGTTGTTGCATTTGTACCCAACCGAATAATCAGGATTTTGAGAAGTTTATTTGCCAGTGAACCTGTGTATTTCGTTAATCAGGCTTTTTTTTATACAGGTAATATATTTTGGAAAGTTTCTGGTTTAATTAGAACATAACCGATACATTTGTGCTTTGCACATTACATTATGAAACACAAATATTTATTTTCATTTTCTTTACTTAAATAGAAGCTTTTACCAATTAGTGTTCTTGCTAGTAAATATAGAAGCATATGTGAAAATTAGATAATTCCCACATAATATTAACTATTTGAAGAAACATATAATAATATATTTAACTATGAAATATACATTTTACCGAAATGATATTTATTCACATACAGGATGCTCACACGATATTTAAAAAAATCAGTAAATTGTGTTTATTGATTGATTGAATCATTTATGCAAATATAGGATTGCATAATTGGAATTTGTTATCAATTTTAATTCTGGGTTTGTTTCCTTTTATAAGTTCAGTTCAGAATAAGTTTTGCGTTCTTGCAAAGTAACTCATTCATGAGATTTTATATATTTGTATTCATATATTATTTAGTTTTGTTATCAGATTAAGTATTGTGTTATAATACTTTATTTGTAAAGAGTACAACCTGGTGGTCTTATTGACGATATGTGGCAATCTCTTCTAAACAATAAGAAATGTGTAAAAGAGTTCTTAAGTGGAAAATATACTTGAATCGAACCCGCAACCCTTGGGTTGGAAGACATACGTCACACCAACTATCGTCATAATACGTGTCGAAGATATTATATTACTGGACGTGGAGAAGTAATAACACGTATACACGTCTAGTACGCTTGAGTATTTTTACAAGTCTAAAGTCGACCCTCTTATTTTTTTTTTAATTTCACCAGTTAGAAAATATGTTTCGAGTATTTATTGTATATAAACATTAAAGGTGAGTAAGGAAATTTAGTATCATGGAAGGGTGTTCACATCCGATGATTGGGCTAAGTTGCAATAATGTGAATAGTCGAGTTACCCGTTTTAAGATAATTTAGGAAATATATTCCCAGTTTGTATGGGTTTTTACAGAAAAAAAACTTTAAGACTTAATTTAACCATATACGAGTATGTTATAATCCATTTAACGGACATAATATTTTAAAATAATATGAGTTTCACAACATATTACGAAGGAAATGAAAACGCTAAGGAGAGAAATGCTCATGTTGGTTTAGACATTTTATTTCAATAGAGCAACTTAAAAATCAAATTGATTAATTTAGGAATGCTAGATTTTTTATGAGATATTTTCTTTATTATATCTATTGAAAAGGAAACAGAAATATTTCTCACAATATATTGTAAAGTAAAGGCCATTAAGATGTTGAGACAATTAATGTTATTTATTTGTTATTTTTATATCTTTGGGATCATCTATGAATATTCATAACAACATTTTGGGTCTAAGGATGTTCATTTGAATCAATGTTTCCCAAATATTTGATTATGATCAAAAGTATTTTTTACGCTTTTTGTTATATGATATATAATTTTTTTTTATTTACTTAATTATTTAAATGATGACACCCGTGACCTGGTTGGTACGATGATTATCATCCACCCGAGAGTTAAAAGGTTCGATTTCAAATGGTGTCCAAAAAAGGGTCCCATTATGGTAAAAGAGTTCGTGACACCCGTGACCTGGTTGGTACGATGATTATCATCCACCCGAGAGTTAAAAGGTTCGATTTCAAATGGTGTCTAAAAAAGGGTCCCATTATGGTAAAAGAGTTCGTTTGGTAATAATGCTTCACGCGCCAAGTACATGTTTGAGTATTGTTGCCACTTCATGTGTGATAGTGTTGCCAACATGTGAACTTACGAACCGTGAGTTCCGTGTCTACTTCAGTCGTTCTAAACTCGAAGGCTTGATTACTGGGGCCTAAGAAAATATTGCCTTGCCGGCCACGCTCTTCAATGTATCGAATTTGCCAATTCGGACATGTTGAAGGGTACAATACGGAAGAAGAAGTCTTTTGTGATTAAAAATGTGTGTATGATTAAAGCTGTGATTAAAAATAGCGTCGCTTTATTGTTTGATTATTCGTTAGGAATAAATTTTCATTTTGAATTTTAATTAATTTGAGCTAAATTTATTATTATGAGAGGTAATAGACAAGCGCATTGTTTACCAAAATTATTTGAGTGGTTTTTTGGTCGACATTTTGAGGATGGAATAAAACATGTGGTTTTTTGCTTTTAACTACCACAAAAGAAAAATACAAAGCAAACTAAAAAAAGAGATGTGTAGAGAGAATGACGACAGTGCAGTAAGCGACTGTGTGTCAAATATGATTTAAAAAATCCATAATGGTAATACGATTTAATTTCGAGAATACTTTGATTGTGATTCACAAGCGTTCTACGATTGGACATATTGCTGAGATACTGAAAATATCTGAAACCACCAAGCACGAGTGATCTGTAACGGGAAACTTGATAACGTGAAATGCTACAAATTTAACCAGAAACACGTAAATTCAGTTGTAAAACGATCTAAGAGTAAAATCAGTCTGGAATTAAATCCGTGAACCTGGGCGCTCGCTCATTCAGCGCGAATGCTAACCGTTAGACCAACAAGAGAAACATAAGGAACTGTATGAATGTGGAAGAGGCGATGAAAGTATGCATTGGTAGAAAAGTTGGGTGATATGTCCTCCCAGCCTACTTCAGCAGGAAAATTGCGTACGCATATGTGTACTTATACAAGTAGGCGTGTTTCTTTTAAATTCATTTATGCCACAGCTTTGTAAAAGTATTCATGTAGTCTTTATTCTAAAAAGTTTGAGAACATCTGTGATAAAGGGTTGTGATATATCTACGTTTCGTGTTGTCCGTGAAAAGTGAATTGGGTGGTATAGATAAAGCTGTAAATACTCATATGACATTGTTTGTGATAAGTTTCAACAAGGGTGGGGTCTAATAATTTAAATGGTTAATTTAGACTCGTAATTTGATTAACTAGTCCTTACTTACGGATCGGAAAATCGAATACTGACAAAGCGGGTTGAGTGAGTTCTCGATACCTTTGAGAGAAAGATTCTCTGCAGACATAGTAAAATTTATGATAATGGCGCGTGGAGAAAATATATAACGAAGAGTTCTACACCCTGTATCGGAAAGCTAGTAAAGCAAAATTATCACAATTGCTTGACTGTGCTGGACACTAACTGCAAGAAAGGCGATGTGGTGGGGTGTAAGAGAGCTTGGAGACCAAAGTTGAGATGGTTGGATGGTGTGACAGAGAACTGCCGTACTCTGGGTATAACCAATTGGAGTATAGAAGACCGCGCTCTGAATATAACATTTCCGTTGTATATAGTATAGCCTGACAGGTTTATCGCCATGTGGCAATCCATGTAAATTTATATTGTAGTGTTTAAGGGGCCGCAAGTAAAAACTAGAAGGAATTTTCTTTAAAACTGTGAGTGCCAAAGCAAATCGGACCCGCAATCCCAGGGTGAGATGATAAATGGCTTATTAAATAGTCTATGCAAAGTTGTTTAATGAAAAAACATTTTTATTTTGAATATGAAAAAAACCCAAATGAGTATGACTTGTAACATAAGTTATTAATCTTTTATGATTCGTAATTTTCTTCACTGTACATATTATATAAACGACGTCTTATGTTTGGCCGTTTCCGTGGTGTGAAACTGTCAGATGTACTTCCATCTTTTGTGTGGTTTGCTTGGGGAAAAGCAGTGTGAGAAATTCTAGTTACCTCTATTATTTTCCCGCGTTTTTGTCAGACTTCCCTTTCGTTCTCTTTTTCTACACTATATTTGATGTCATCGGTGTCGTAAATACTCCGATTTCAGTAATGCAAATTCTATTAGCGAGTGATTTTCTAGAGTATGTCGCAGAGTCTTCATTTCCGATGTTCTGAGATGTTACTTTGTTGTGAAAGTATAAACCCTGGTTTCAATACTGTAGGTCATTATCGCTCTGACACATATTTTATAACTTAGTCTTTACCGATCCAAAGCCTGGAAGAGAAAGAAGGAGGAATCATGCGCCAGAATAGCAATTTGTCTATAAATGTATTGTATTACACTTTTGTTGTATGCAGTACTACTAAGTAGGTTTATTGCTATGTGGTAACCTCAAATGTGCACTGAAATCCTTTATTTTATATCTGATTTCCGAAGGTAATCGAACCCTTAACTGCCGAATTGTAAGACAGGCATCTAAGCCACTGAGGAAGAGGGCAATCGTAAACTTAGCTCTTTTCACTGAAAAAGCCTCAAACAACGGATATATACTCTTTACGATTCAATCACGGTAACGGGTAAAAAGAAAAAAGAAAACGGAAGAAATATTATAAAAATCAGTTGGAATATTACTTTTATCAACAAAACATATCTAGGAATAATAGACTCTTAGATTTGTTGAAAACGATTTTACAGATATGTACAGATTATTTGTCAAAAGTCAAAAGAGGTCGTTAAATTTGATCGATACGCCAGTGTGGTACAGGAGCGGTTCAAAATACCACCTGTGAGGTTTATGGCTGTCACTGGGCCTCATCTCCATTCTTGATCCTCCATCGGATATGACCAAGACACGAATGAGGGGTTGTTAACACATCCTAAAAATGATGGATGTACTCGGAGATGGCTGCGTGTGTTTATGTTTGTTTTATTACGATACGCTACCTGTAACGTCGGACTGGATGTATTTCTTGTATAGAATCCTTTTACAAACACAAAACGATCAATTTTGTGACATGACAACAATTGACGGAGCATTTAATAAGTGATAATTTGATGATTTATTACTGCGAGTTATTTATATGGACAAATGTAGTGTGTTGAATTCGAATGATGGCTTTTTTTATTATTATTTATGTGTCCGTTTGAAACTGTAGGAATATTTTTTATATTAAATAATGTATACAGGAAATTTTGAATTGAAGATATTTGGTTCAAATTACCTTTGTAAAAAAATGCATTGTTTCCACATTAATGTGAGCTGAATGCTTCACATTTTAAAAATAATTTTATAAGTTATTTGTGTCAGATTATGCGCTTGATAAAAAAAAAATTTTTTCCACTTGAACACGCGTTCTCTATTTTAATCTGACTCAATCGCTTAAGAAGTTATTTCACTTGACTTAAATTTAAGTGATACAAAATTGCAGGGAACTGTATCAAATATAAAACGACGAAAAATACGAATTAGAGGGAATAAAATAAATGTCAAATATAAGTTTGAATAGTAATTGAATTTTTTTTGGACAATTTGATTATATTCCCTGCGTATTTGTCTATTTTTCTTGGAAAGCAAAGTGGATCAAATAAATACATTATTTGTAATGTTAATTTATACATCGCTTGAAAATTTCTATTAAAATAAAAAGTAAAGAAATGATTAGTATATTTAATAATAGTGCAATGAAAACACCACTTCTTTTATATAATCAACGTTAATGCTTCACTTTCTTTAGACAAAATCGTCGAAGCTAAATAAACGCTAACAGTTTTTTCGTGATAAACCTTTGTGTAATTTAGCTTTCACCTTATCTAATGTTTATGTGTTGATTTATGTATTATACTAAAACAAATATTAAGTCCAGCGGAAAATAAGTGATTTGTAAAGGTATATCTGTATGTTCTATGAGAATATTTTAGTTCTTCAATATTTGTATTCAAAGGAAATGGTTTAAAAACAGTATAAATTTCCCTGAAAGATAAAATTTTCAAATACGATTTTTGGTAGAATGAAAAAGTTACATTAAAGAGTACCACGTTAAGAGATTCTACATAACAATAAAGGTTAACAACCTAGATTCATTCTTGAGTATAAAAAGTTACTAAAAATCTAATGACAATTCTCAGCACCATTGCGAAATCCAAAGCTATGTTCATAGAAGTTAATGTGATATATGAGTGAACATTCAATGATTGGAGCAATTTGAAAAATTCCGCTATTTGGGTAGTATGAGTACTTTCTCAGACGATGGAAAAGTTATGAGGGATATCGAAAAGCGTGTAGCGATACCGAACAGCGTGTAGCGATATCGAACAGCGTGTAGCGATATCGAACAGCATGTAGCGATATCGAACAGCGTGTAGCGATAAGAAAATCAGTGAGGTACTAAAACATATATGCTCGAGCCTAACATAATCGCAATCTGTTAAGATGAGAGTTCACAATAGTATTTTAGTACCAATTTTGATGTACAGAATTGAAAGGAGAAGTCATATTCGTACATTGTCATCCCATGTAATATATTCGGAATACGCTTTACTACATATTTATTCGGCTCCTTTCAGTTTTTTTCTACGTCCGCGTTTCACTTCATACGTCGAAGTTGTTACTGAAATTCTGTTGTGGATAATCATCTTACTAGATTTTTATACTGCCCGGTTCGAGAATAATGTTGAGTTGCCCTATTCACTTTATTTCCTATCACTACACGCAGATCGCTATCCCTCGTAACTTTTCCATCATAATATTACCTAATAGCGGAATTTTCCAGCTAGCTCTAATCTTTCATTACTCGTCCACATATCTCATAAATTTTCCTTTCACACTTTCCTATCACCATGACTTTTAATTTCGCAATATTCCTTTTCGGATCTTTCTCTTTAAATATCTCATACAATTTACATATCAGACTGTATAATTCATCCTCATTCTTCGTTTACGTTACCATGTTATCAGAATACAGTAATCAGCATACAGTCTTATTCGATATTTGTATGCCACCCTTTTACCTCTGTAGTTCCTTCACACTAGAATCTATGTAAATATTACACAACCAGGGTGATATAACACAAACTTGCTTTACCCCTTTTGAAATATTAAACCACTCAGTCACGTAACCGTCCACTTTAATATATGCTCTTCTTTCAGTATAGAATGACACATTATATGTATTAATTTACATATACTCGTATTTAATTGTATGTATTAATTTACATATATTTAAAATAAATATTTATAGTTTTTTTGTATATATATTCTCATTTTGTACCAACAATATTGCTCAATTATGACATCAACCAATAAAATATTACAGGAAATTAAAAAAATAAATATTTTTTCCAGCGCAGACATTTTTGTCATTCACAAAATATAATTATCAAGTTGTCAACAGTCAAAAATATACAACACCTTTTGAACAGTAATATTGGTATTGTACTAAAGAAAATCTAACAATGCCAATATAAAAGAACACTATCGATTAACACTATTAACAAATAAAACATTCCTTAAAAGCTCACATAATAAGTTTTTCGGTTTATTCACAACAGACCATATACTCGCGCGATTCAAGAACAATGAATGCGACAAAAAAGGGCCAAAAAGAACACATTATAGAAGCAAAGAAAGATCACCCAACCTTTGTCCAGCGGATGTATTAGAACCTCTTAGGATTGATATTACAATACTCTTGACTGTTATATGTTATTTTCCAAACTAATTGTTAACACGGGAGAGGCAGGCGAGGATGGGACCCACAGCGAAGAGCGTGAAATTGGAAGAGAAAAGAATGGGTGAAGATGGACCGACACCTGGGATTAAAGAATGTATTGGGACTCGTAAATTTATCCGTCAACAGCTGCCGGCTTGGACTGTACATCATAATTCTCGGCTCCAGGGGAAACGATTCATATGAACTGGTTTTCTCATAAAGTCTTGCTTGGGAGAAGATGAATACAATTAAAAGGTTAACCGATTTGAACATTTTTAATAATATTCGACTGAATCTGATTCTTATGTATTTTTGGTCAAGTATTTTCCAGCTAAGCATATCGGATCTACCAATATTTAAATGACGACTTCTATGGTCGTATAAAAATAACATATGGCTATAGCAAATAAAAAAAAAACTGTCCACTTAAACTAAACTTGTAATTTTTTGGATTAAAATTATTGTTTTGCTTACTTACTTTAAAATGAAAACCATTTATTAATTGTTTTCTGATATTTCAAGTCAATACATTTCATATTTAATTTTTAAAAGGCGTTAATAATAAATGTACCTTCGCAAATTATTAAAAATGCTGATTTGTTTAATAAGTTAAATAAGTTTTTGTAATTTGTTTTATCAAACACTGTTTATTCCACTTTTTGTAACGGTGTAACCCTACTGGTTATACCGTTACAAAAATTCTTGTTTGTGCTCCCCTGGTGATGAGGTGAAAACCTTGCTACCACCGGTAGGGGTATACCGTTATAAACAGTGGAATAAACAGTGTTTGATAAAACATATTACAATGTCTTTAAACTTCCACAATGTTAATGCCTTAACTATAAATAAAATACAAATAAGTTTTGATTTGTATTCGTATTTTGCGTTTTGCTCAGCGATTAATTTTACGACAGACCTTCGTTTTATTATAATTTATATTCAGAAAGAAAATATACATGAAAGTTAAAAAACATTGGCTATCCAATATCAAAATGATATTTTCCTGAATTTCTAGTAGGAGAACGTTTTAAATCTACTCGGGGTTTTTATGCTCCATTGAGTAAGATGACCAAAGAAAAATATTACGTACAGTATAAAATTACGAATTTATTGTCATGTGGTTGCCATATCTCCCGACTAACCAGCAAAATGATAAAATGACCTTAAGTGAAAGTCACACTGGATTTGTTTTTAAATAAACTTCTTAGTTCTAAAGGGAATCGAATCCGCAACTCTCGAGCTAGAAACCTAGAATCTTGCTAATTTGTCCACGGAGATCGTTTCCTTGGGTTTGATTTTTAACATTTAGATTATAAATTAGTTAGTGAGATGCTTGTTTTCCACATCGGGGGCTAAGGAGTCGATTTTCGATGGTACGAGTATTAAAGAACACATCAAAAGGTTAAGATGAGTACAATACAAATGCATTACCTACTTCACTTTCAGAACTGGTTGGATTAAGATTCTGATGTGATGAAGTTGCCAAATAGTTATAATTCCTTAGATAGTATTTTAAACGTACAATGAAGTTTGCTAAACACTTGTCTTTCTCCAAGGTGTTCGATTCTCGACTGAATTAAAAAAAATATAACGTATGTTACATAAACAGATGCTGATGTGTACGATACAAATGTATAAATTCATATCCAAATATTAAAGCTTGTTGGAAGACATGTCCAATATAATAAATTAGCAACAACTTCCACGTTGTACCTACTCGTATTTTGTATAAACAATGAAATTGTGGTAAGGTTAAATATTTTAAGAGACATACAAATGTTTTTGGCCTATAAATGGCGGGATAATTAGTTTTAAAGTATGCAAATTTCAAGAAATAAATCTTATACAATGAAAACAGTATATCATATAACATTATAAATTAAGTTCTATAAAAAAATTAAAATATTGCAAATTTGAACCGTGAAAGAGGCGTGTGATGTTTGTTTGTGAGTAATAAGTGTTAATCATTAAAATAATTGTATGATTTTAATTAAAAAATAGTAATGGCTGCTAGAGGCAATCATAAATAAGCATGAAATTTGCCAAGTAATTTGAACATTTTTATCAATGCCGAACTTAAATTGTCCATCTTACATTTTTATGTAAACAACCTTTGAAATTGAAGTTAAAAAAAATATAAATTATCAACCAAAAATATAAAAAAAACACCGTTTTCAGCGGGCTTACAATTTTTATTCAATTCATTAGGGCACTACTTTTAATAATTTGATCGCCCTCGAAGAAACTCCGATCTCTAAATGTCGCTATATACATTATCCTTTAATTATGATGAATACCTGATACGAGTACAGTGAAATCTCGATCGAACGTTCCTCGAATAACTGTTTTCCTGTATGCGTGGTTTATTTTATCCATTCTAAAATAAATTACACGAACAATATATAACATCGATCGTTCCTCTTCTGTGCATCGTTTTTAACGCAACATTCGTTTAGAATAAAGCAGATTTCGTACTATTTTATTTGATTGATTGTTTTTCCAAAATATTAATATCATATTTCGTAACAAAAATGTCCGTGTTTCACTTGAATACTTACTACTACGCGATAGTCACCAGTGCCACTTACACTCGATCCCGCAAAACTGTAAAATAAATCTGTAAAACTTTATAGTTCAATTTTAATTTACACATATTTTATGTACGTGTGATAATATTTTTTTAGGATTTTAAACATTTATGTATGTTAATAAATGCTTTATCGTTTTCGTTTAGTTGCATAAGTCCCTTTAAAATCGATAAATAAAGGTTTCACTGTATACATAATGACCGTGGTCAAGAATACAATTAGATGATATTAGATACTATATCTATAGAGCATTGGGGGTTACTTTAAGGGAGATACGACTAAAAACAGAAGTTTTCCAGCCCCATACACTAAAGATTTTATAATCTCATGAGGCTTGATTGTGAAAGGAGTATGTGTTGAAAATACTTGAGGATTTTTTTCCGAAAATGGTATTTAAGAAATCCTGAATAATGTGTCAAGACTTAGGAAGATGTGAAATTCACAGATAAAAGAACCCTGGTTGGTAAGATACTCGTACCTGTCTTCCGACCCGGAGGTTACGGGCTCGATTCACGTTGGTAAACATTTTTTTTAAGGATATGAGGTTGGTTATTACTTGAGGTCTCTTGAATATCTTTTTGGTCGATTGTAAGAGATTGTCACATGGCAATAAACCTACATGGAGTATAGGAGAATGTGATGATGAATAAACCCGCCAGGTTGTACTGTATAGAACGTAAGTATAATGCAATCAAAGCATACAATTAATAAGCACATCTGCATTTTTTTTGTGTTTCGTATGGTACCCTCCAATATCCAAATCAGTGTTTCGGACATACTGAAGAACGTGGCCGGGAGACAATATCATCTTCGGACCCAGCAAGTGAACCTTTAGGTTTAGAACCTATGGAGTTGACACGGTTCGTTATTAAACTTCCTCTGGAGTAGGCACGAACTCGCGGTTCGTCATTTAACGTGTTGACAATACTACCGCTTGGCGCATTCGAGTATTGTTACTAGAAATATCCTGTACCAGACTAGTATCCTTTTTTTGGGTACCATCGGAAATCGCATCCAAAACTCCCGAGTGAAAGTTATGAATGTTACCACTAGGCTACGGAGGCATAGCATTGAAATATATTTGTTGTTTTGTCGAGACTTGAATAAGTAATAACCTTAGTGGCATAGAAATAATAGTTTGATGAAGAACCTTGTAATGTAATGATGCAGAGCAGGACGTGGTATTGAGCACTGAATTCTTCTTGGAATGGCAGCTCGCCTCAAGTCAGAATATAATTATTAATGCGAGCTCGCTTGAAGTCGGAGCAGTCTGCGCAGTCGAAACGGTCCGTGCAATCTGGGCAGCCGTGCAGCGGAACAGATTTGTGATTAATATGAGGTGAATTCTTGCAAACAATGAGGGTAGGATCAGGGCCGACTCCACGACATACATATATGGTCCGATTTTTTTAATGATATTCAATTTTATTGATTGTGAAATATATCAATATTCTGAAGCTGTCAAAGGATCTTAAGAATATTTTTTGACAATGATGATATAATCCGTGGCCTAGTTGCAAGTTGTAGTTGCAAGGCTAGGTGTCTTACAACCACGACTAGGCTGTAGTTGTAAGACACCTAGTTGTAGTTGTAAGACACCTAGTTGTAGTTGTAAAATACCTAATTGTAGTTGTAGGACGCCTGTTTACCAAACTGGTTTGATTCAAGTTGGTACACATTTTTTTTAAATGTTTCAGTCTGGTTTCCATTAAGGTGTCTCTAATATATTTTTGATTGGTTAGAAGAGTTTTTACGTGACAATAAACCCGCATGGAGTATAGGGAATTGGGGTGAGATTACTGGAAGGTGTGCCAGGGAACTGCCACATACTGATAATAACCAATTGGAGAAAGAATGCTGCTGAGAGCGATATGTAGCGCACAAAACCCTGCAGCCAAGACTCATTCTGGGTAGTAGGGCTGATGATGAATACACCCACCAGGTTTTATTGTATACAAATCTAAACCAATACAATGCCAAATATGTAATATTTATACCTATAAAATAAATCTGAATGTACTACTATCAGATATCGGAAGATATACAGATGTTTCTTTATAGTTAGTCTTCCCTTTGTAAGCTTTTGTGCGGTTTTCTTATCAAATATGTTGAAGATCTGGGAATCTTTCTCGATATTTTTTTGATTGTGACTTTTTGACTATATTTCCAAATTAAATCGCAAAATCTTCGCAAGAATCTATACTCCCCACATATTACACATTTCCCTCCCTATCCAAAACAGAATCTTACTAGGTCAAAGTCTTATATTGTCCTTAATTGACTATGGAGATGTTCATTATCTCGATGCAAGTCAAGATTTGTATAGACTGGAGATATTAAAAATGTTGTATTCGGTGTATTTTTAATCTAAAAAAAAATATGATCATATACCTATACCGGAATATCATCTCAGACTTTAATGGCTTAAAAGAAGACAGCGAAGAAATTTCCACGATATGTAAACCCTCTGGGAGTATTGAAGAATTCAAGTGTCTGAGTGAAAAAATCAATTTTCTTTCTAAGCACGGACTGTCCCTTCAATCTGATGATAGCAGAATCCTTTGTATAACAAAGTATCACATATTCATATCATTCCACATACCATCTTTTGTAATTCTCTTAGATCGACGTTGCAACGATTTTATTGGCTAAGTCAGAGATGTGCTACATCCTTGTCGATATTTAAAAGAAATCTAAAGAAGCATTATTTATCTCAAAACATTCTTCTTCCTTAACTCACTCAAATACAATTCCTAATTCCTATTTTTCTTGGTATTACATTTTAATGAATATTAGTCTTAAATGCTGTTTTCATATACTACGTTAAAGACGCAGTCATAGACACCGATAATTTTTATGAAACCAAAATTGCTTTAAAGCAAAAAGTGTTAAAAAATAATAAATAATTGAATAAACAATTTTTCTGTCATTGTAAGAATAATAATAGGAGAATCAATGAATATATGTTTAAATAACTCAAGTAATGATTCCAGGCAATAGCGATCTGTTTCACATACTGATGCCGTCTCTGAGTACTTAGTAAAGGCAGATGGTGTAAAGATCCTGTGAGGTATTTTTGAAATTCATCCTCTTTTGTCAAGGTCCTTGTTTATGAATGTAAATTTCCACGAATGGGTATTGAGAAATGAAAATTGAATGCCTTAATGATGCAGCGTTTTATCTCTCTTAACATATGTACAAAAACTTAAATAAGTTCTCTAAGAATTAATAAGACGATCTCTATGGCCTAATTTGGAAGACGCTTGTTTTTCGAATGAAGGTTTCAGGTATGACCTTCGATGGTATGAAACAAATGAAAATATGAAAAAAAAAACGTCTAGTTTGGTATCAATATTCCAATGGTATACTTGTTGCTCTTGTTGCCTCTCCGCATGCAGTAGTATTTCTAATATGTACGATAACGAATTGTGAGCTATTTGTCTAGTCCAGTAATTAATTCTTAACACGAATGCTCGATAGTTGGAGGCGAAGCAATTGTCTACTTGTCATGCTTCTCAACAAGTCTGCATCACCAATCTGGAATTTTTCACATGTATCGCATAAATTAATGAATACATCCTTCAAATGGTTTTTAGAGTTGTATGATCACCATTTATAACTTTTGGTATGCAAATTCGATATTTCAAATAAACCAAACAAAAAAATGTTTTGTGAGTTTGGTTCGTTTGGCAAGTGAAGTGTAAGTACTCAAATGTTGGATAAGATATTTTCAAGAAATTTAAGCTAAAGCTTGACGATGACAGAATACTTAATCGGTCGGTGCATAAAGAAATTGCAATCCGATTAGAATTAGATACTACAAGCTCTCGGGCTCCCAAGTTAAAAGACTAAAAGCTACAGCAGAATTTGGTAGTAATAATATTAAAAGAACCCTCATTATAATGAGTGATTCTTGTAACGGATTTGTAGCCTAGTTGGTAAGACGCCTGTCTTTCAGCCTGGGGTTTGTGGGTTCAATTTTCGTTGATAGCCATTTTTTTTAAATGATTCTTATCTGGTTTTGACTTATGGCCTGATCAACATTTTTTCTAAATAAACCCGTCAGATTGTACTGTACACAATGAAAGTGCAATATAATACAAAACAATAATTTGGTGTTGTTTAAACTTGAAATATGTATTTTCAAAACATTCAAAGTACACGGAGTATGACGCACTATAAAACCAAGTCCTTTATAATTTTTTAAGAATTAGAACGAATCAAATACAGGGTAAAAATATTAAAAGATACATTGAAATAGATGAAACAATATTAAAAGATACATTAAAATATATGAAATAGTATAATTCTAAACACAAACTTTGGAAAACAGAGAAAACGTGTCAAATGCTTTAACTTCAAAAGTCGACGAAAAGAAAACAATGTTTACTCAAGCATAATATAGTGTTTAAAGTCGAGTTTTTTGGAGCAGCAGTTCCCAAACTTGGGTCGGCAAGGATATCCCGGGGGGTCCGAGAACTTTTTTAGAAATTACTACAATTATCCTTAAAAAATGTCTTCTTCACGTACGCAACAATCTCGAATGAATACGCACCTCGAAACCAATAATTTAATAAAGAAAAAGTAGCAGCATCTTTTTCGTACAGACGAAATTTTTTTTTACATTTATTGCATAAATTATTAAAGTTTTGGTAATATATTAAATAAAAATATATAAAAAATGTATAAAATAAAAAAAATACGTTTGCTCTATTTTTTTAACTCGATTAACAAAGTGAAAATTTCCATGCTAAATATATTATATTACTATAATTGGGGGTCAGTAGCAATTAATAATGCCAAGATTTTTTTTACCAAGAAATGTTTTTTTTACTATTTAAAAAATAAATATAATATGTATATGTTCCCAAAATATTGATTTGCAAGTTCGTTAAAAAATAATGTAGGATTTACTTGGTTTTCATTTCATGCATTTTAACACCTCAAATCACATTTTAATACCTTTTGGTTGTGTACAATGCAATTTGGCGTGTTTATTGCAATATGACCAACCAGAAAGATGTTTAAAATACCTTAAGGGAAAAATAGACAAATATCGAAATAAATTGGGTTCCAACGGGAATCAAACTCGAAACCTACGTGCTGGAAGAGAGGCCTCTTACCAACTTGGCCACTGAGATTGTAACATTTAAGATGGCACCTTTAAACTCACAATAAATGAGTACTTTTCCGTGTTTGTAATAATCGAATAAGCTGTGGTGAATAAGTATTTGCGTGTTCGATTGTCTATATAATTGACTTGATAGTACAGGAACTTACCCCTTTGCATGATGGGCGCTGAGTGCGGGTTCGAAGCCCTATGGCGCAGCGGGGTACAGTCCCAGCGGTGGCGTCGTAGCTGGTGGCGACACTCGGCCGTGGCGGCTCGCAGCCCCTGCAGCGCCGCCGCCCCCGCCGCTGGGGCGCGCGCGCACACGCGCCGCTGCGCGCGTGACAGTCCGCTCACCGTCAAGCACCCGGTCTCAACGGACCTACATAAATATGAGTAAATAGCATTACAACGATTAGTAGGAGGCATTCATTGTATTAGAATTATTGCCAGGTGGCCCTCTCTTCTAACCAATCAGACAGAAGTCAATAATAGAAGCTACAAGTTCGCAAAAATTAGTCAAATTATTTTAATTTGTATAAAATTCGTGAACAATATACAAAGTAAAAATAAAATGCCATAAATCAAAGAAAAAATAAAGGGAAAGTAGAAAGGATAGGAAAACTGGGAATGAAACATGTTACATTACTGAATAGAAATGAAGATTTTTTTTTCAGTTTTTACATACCAATGACGTAGCAAGTTAAACATTAGTTTGTAACTGGTTCCAAAGTTTCATTGCACGGACAGTCGAGTACGATATAAAAAAATAGAGCGGTGAATTAGAAAAGTCAATAAAAAATCTCTGCTTAAGCGTAACGCAAGTCTATGATCGGAATCGATATCAAATGAACGTGACTTACCTTCCAAAATGTCGTCTAAATATCAAGCCTGAAACAGAACCATGAATGGGTAGATCAATTATTGGGCTGGAGGATATCTCCAAAGATACATCAACATTTCGAATATATACTCGTTATTGTTGACCAACTATCCAGGATCGATGGTTGATGATGAATATGATATGAAGTTGATGGAAGCAAATTCCGGAGGAGGTCAAAATTCACATTCGATTTTATTATTCTTCTTGTCGTGTTAAAAAGCGCTAAATTATTTCCATCAGGAATCGTGACACCTGGACTGTATAAGTTCCACGAATTAACTTCTATTCGATGCAAGATCCGGTATCTTGTATCGAATAGAAGTTAATTGCAGCTTCCTGCAATTAACTTCTATTCGATACATGGATACATATATGTCGCATGGATTGCTCCTCACCGCAGAGACTGAATCGACACATCACGGAATATTCTCCATTTTGGATAACCCGTGATCAGACAGCATATTGCTTTCAGGTCTAGTGTCTACCTGACAAGCGTAACTAGAACGGTTCCAGACAAGACAGGTAGGTGTATTCGCTTGCTGGGTAGCACAAGCTCAGTCTTCAAGTTCAGGGGAGTTATGGTTTTGGGTCCCAAAATAAGCTGTTATATTTATGAGAAGGTCGTTTTATTTTATAGTACTGTGAATTCTGAGTATATCCCACTATACGAGTATCACATGTACAAAGATAAAAATACAATAATTTAAGTAAATACTCAAAGAAATAAATCATATTAATAAAAACTCACGCTTTCCTGTAAAGTGAATTAGATATTTCTACACAGCTTTGATGAAGCTTAATTCTTAATATATCAATTGATATATAAAATACTATTTCTGATATCTAAAAATGTGCTTGCTGGGTAGCACAAATTCAGTCTTCAAGTTCAGGGGAGTTATGGTTTTGCGTCCCAAGATAAGCTGTTATATTTATGAGAAGGTTGTTTTATTTTATAGTACTGTGAATTCTGATTATATCCCACTATACGAGTATCACATTTACAAAGATAAAAATACAATAATTTAAGTAAATACTCAAAGAAATAAATCATATTAATAAAAACTCACGCTTTCCTGTAAAGGGAATTAGATATTTCTAAACAGACTTTGATGAAGCTTAATTCTTAATATATCAATTGATATATAAAATACTATTTCTGATATCTAACAATGTATTAAATCGAATCGTTTCATGTGTAAAGTGGACATATTCTTATGTTCGTAAATAGGGAACCAAAAACGTCGATTAGTACTGCGTAGTATGCTACTTATTAAATAACAAATTGTAATGAAAAGAAAAATTCACAGCTCTAGGAGAACAAACCATTTGTGAGGCAATATGGCATTGATGAACATCACAAAGATGTAGCCTCCAACGTGAAAAAGTCATAGAAAAGTCGTTGGCAGACGATATAAAATGAGATGCTGACTATCTTAATGATCTATGTAGTGAGATTGCAGAGATTCGGGAGACTTGGAGGATTAGGATGCGACCGTTATTGGATCTTAGAGGAGCACAATCCAAACGAATAAGTACGAGTATATCAACGTAAATATCTGCTGTACGATGAACTTGAAAAACATATATGATGGTTGAGTGTGTCTGAAAAACATATATGATGGTTGAGTGTGTCTGAAAAACATATATGATGGTTGAGTGTGTCTGCGTTATAGAGATATTTCCAACGGAGTCTACAATTAGAACAATTTAATGTGGATATTGTTTAGTGCAAAGAACATTCTTCTTCTACTTCTTCAAAGAACATGTTGTGGGATAATATCTATGGCGATAATTATTTCGGTGTAGAAGAGAGCTCCATGATGATTGGAGGACTTGGGACTTAATATATAACAGATGAGGTATGTTGCATGGTAATCCAATCAATGACTTAAAGTGACGATAACGTGGTTGCTGCAGACTATGTTAGTCTTGGATCGGATTAATAGCCACCGTAGACAGTATTCATTCTCATACTATTGAGTATTGCATCTTTATCATCCTTAGAGATGGATATAAAATAAAAGCAACACTTGTCTAAAAAGACGATAAAAAATAAAGAGATATTGAAGAATATTTTATAGGCTCATGCAAAAATCTACAAAGAATAAATTAACTGTACCTAATACGAATAGCTTTTAAAATAATTAATTCTAAAAACAAATATTGTTTATTAAAAATATATGATTTAAAATACAAATAAAAAATACTTAAAGAAAATGTAAACTAATTGCCCAAATGTAAAGTTTTATAAACATAAAATAGTAGAAATAGCTATGAAACACATATGGGTAACGATAAAAGATTTCAGGTGTATAAATCAGCCCACATATGAGCAATTTGACTAATTGCCTTAATCAAATAAGCCTCCAGTCGAATTTCCTGCCCAAAACAAACGTTACGAATCGTTAAATATATCGGACATATTACAAATACTGGTTCAAGTTACCACAAGTCATGTTTTGACAAGAAAAAATTAAACGTCCAATCATTAATTTATTTCTTTATCAAACTGGTTTATTTTTTATTCATCTGTATTCATGATCTGACCCTAAGGGGCTTCGGATATTCAATATAGTTATTTGAGTTGATTGAATTGGTCTGCTGGTTGCGATCACATTTTTCCCAAGTGCAGCTCTTTAATTTAATCGCTGGCAATTTATTTCTCGGTCTGCTGTGACACCTTTTAAAAGATAACAGCTTTTATATGTATTACATTAATGCAGGAATCAATCAAGGGCCACTACTATATGTTTATATATTTGCTTCTTAGAGTAATTACAATATTGTCGTTCCTTCATAATTCAAATGTTCCCATCTTCCAAAATCTGCATATACTTGTACGAGTAAGTGTGGATTTTAAAAGAAAAAAAAATTCTAGAATGATAATTGCTTTACTTTAGTAATAAAAATGTGTTTTTTTTTATCCGAATATAATTTATTTTATTTTTGTTCAAGTCTTTATTATGGGTGATTTAAAAAAAAGAGAAATATTAAATTTTGTGTTAAAGATTTTGGATATCAATGTAACAAAAAATTACTACAAAAACATAAATAAAACTAGATCCATATGTGGGCTATCATAATCATAAACTATCCAAAGGCTTTATTAGTTCTTTATTTATTTATCTTTTATTTATTTATTATTACACATGACAAGAAATGTACACAATTTGCGAAAAAACAACAGGTAATTTGATTTGGACATACAATTTTAATGGATCTGGGTTGGTTGCCTTTCATTTGTCGTATCCTCAGTAAACTAGGCTTTTGCCTGTATCTCACTGAGGATATTTAGCATGAAAAAATAAATCGATACTTCTTTCCGATTTTTGATTACACAAAAACAAAACCCCGTTGAACGCTCTCATCAACCTGACAAACAGTAACACTCAACTAAAACTGGAAACATCTTGCGAAATTCAACTCCTCACACATCATCACTCCAGAAAGACCAAAAATATTCATCCCACAATATACCGCACACAATCATAAGAATAAAAATAAAAATCAAAACCAAAACAAAAAAAACACAGAAACACAAATACAAAAACAACCAAAATTAAAACAACAAGAAGAAACCCACACTCACGAACTAACACAAATCCTTTCCACTCGTCATTCATCCTGAGAGCCCAAGTACTCAAAATCCTGTCGCAATAACAACCACGCTCCGATCGACTGTCGAAATGGTTTTCATACCTTTACCTTTATTGAAGTCGGCACGCCATTGTATGTAATGGGAGCCAAATAAGCATATTGCCTTTGGGCAAAAGAGGTTTTAACTCTAGGGATGGTGAACATTTCATTAGTTGCCATGCGTGTCATGTGTGTCTTTATACACAAAATTTTAGTAGTTATCTAACAGGGTGTACTACAATAACCTCATGTAATTTTTTCCAGATGTTTACGCCAGTGCTTCCCAAATTGGGGGCCGCGGGATTTCTCGTGGGGGTCGCGAAAATATTCAGTACAAAGTACAAATATTCATGTGAGTATTAAATTGTTTCATGTGAGTATAGTTTTTATTTAAAAAAAAAGTTTTTAAGCAAGTTCCTATAATTTTGTGTTGAATATAAATATGTGTATTTTAATTGTAATAATTATTGCCAAATAAATCTTCAACTATAAAAAAAATCTTTTTTTGGGGGGGGCTGGGAATTAATTACTTCAGATTTAGGGGGCCGTTACATGAAATTAATTGGGAAGCACTGGTTTACGCAACCCTTCTCCAATAAAATGGAAATTGGTTTTTAATAATATTTAGATGATATTAAATACTGGAAAAATCATTATTTTAATAACAATAAAATGAAACCGAAGGCACTTGAAGCTGATTGTTAAGAAGTGTTAAGAAGTTGAAAATGACTTTTGAAAGTTGATCATAACATAAATGCTGTTTTTACATCTCGCCTATGTCGCACCAAACATCGTGTTGGTTATTTAAAAAATACTATTTTTCAATACTCTGGAAAAATATAATACACATATTTTGATCCATGTAAAAGTTATGATTGAATTCTATTACACTTGCGTTTTATACTGTACAGCTTGGTGGGTTTATTACCATGTGGCAATCTTTTACAACTTACTAAAAATACGTTTAGGAAGCCTTAAATCAAAACCAAACTGGAAGGCATTTTAAAACCATTTGTATTCTAACGGGAATCGAATCCTTAACCCCGGGGCTGGAAGACAAGCGTGCTATCAACTTAACACTGAAGTCGTCCATTACAGAATCGCGGAACTATGTCGAGTATTTTTTATAAAAAATATAACAACGTTTCAAAAACAATATTATAATCAAAATACAATGCTATTAATGGTTTATTTTGGATAGCTCTCAGTTATTTAATGATAAATATTAGAAGACTTCGATATCATCACAGATTTTTATGGAGTTTTGAATTATTCATTATTATAGATTATAGACATTATTTTCAAAAAAAAATTATTCTGGTTATATCCATTAAGAATATTGATCGATCGTTAGTATTCGAACATAGATTTTAATTAGCAATGTTTTCCTATTCATCCTCTTGGAATCCAGAGTAATTTGTCAATGCAGTTGGCATTTCACATAGTCTAAACCTGTTGATATTGTTTATCGTCAATGTGGCAACGATTTATCAAACTATTGGCCTGATAAGTGGAGCTGGCTAACGAGATATGGCGTCCTAAGAAGCTTGTATCAATTTTTCAAAAGCTACTTAACACATACGAAATTAGTTGGGACAAATTACTAAGCGATTTCAACTTGACTGGGTTTCTTTATAACAACTAAACTAGTTTACACTTTACAACATGAATGAGTAATACGTACTATTAAGTACAAACAATTCCAAAGAGTTCTTAGTTCTATCTTAGTATTATTTTACTTAATTATCGAACCTCTTTACCAATTTGTATAACTTATCAAACAATCATTAAGTAATGTGGGTTTATCTAAACATTTTAGTACAAATAATGGAGAATTTTATGAGGATAATTATTTTCTCTTGTTTATGAATGTCAAAAAACTTTTATATGTCAAAAAAATGTGCTAAATATATAATTTTTAACTATAATCGTTAATTAATGTTTTATTTTAGTTGCATTCTGCTAATGTCCTTTGGAAGTTTTCAGTGAGTGAAAATATTTTGTGTTCTTCAAGTTGACAAGGTTCAATAAAAATACAACTTTCCCTTTATGCTTCCTTTGAATATTAATTGAACGAACCTTCGATTTAACCTTTTTGTAGCTTTTATTGAATCTATACTGATAGTTCATTATTATTCTTATGTAATCTTGCATTAATTGAAATGATAAATTAAAAAAGCTGATATTGTTTTAGATAAACATTACAATTAATAAGTGTCACATTAAATTTCACGATAAATTGTGTTTTCTGATACTATGACTATAAACTTTCGTACCATCATAAATAAATTATCAAGTTACGCAAAGTTTTGTTTAGATTTACAGAAAATAATAACTGATTCATGGACAATAATTCTTAGTACCTAATTACGAGTACTTTATGATCTCATATAATATCCTATGTAATGGGAAGTTCCTATTTGTCACTATTCCAAAATACAGATTATGGGATTACAGGTTAAATGAATAAAGGTGAAACAATGCAGTTGGAGGTGTGGTCCTATTTATTGTGGTTATTGTGAGGTGATTTATACAATAGATAAGTTAAATGCAAACAAAGGAGAAGTTCATCCGCTGTTTACGTTTCGGTTAAATAAACATATGTCAAGTTTATGAGGACAAAGACAACATGGAGTATTGTTAACGTAATTAATACCTACTTTGCATATTTTTTTCAGATAAGAAACAATTTTGTACAATCAAAATAACTTCATACGATTGGACATTACTTTTATGTATACCGAATATATAACTGCAACTTTGTTTCAAAATTAAACATAATTTTTTTTTCGTGACGAATACACGTCGACAATTTTATATTTCATTTTCCTTTTGATACTTTATCTATGATAATTAAATAGATTCATTCGCACATCACAAGGGGATCAGCATCTGCGATAGTATATGGTTAAAAAAATATAATTGACTTTTGCAAAGTATATATTGATAATTCATCCTTAAGGATACGCATACCTCACGAGATGTTGCGATGACTTTCCACTTTCAAATTGTACTACAAACGTTTATTTTTTTGACGAAATACCAAAAAGTATTTCAAATTTTCGTTGTCTATGAGTCATATAACATGATTGATTTAAGTATCGTTGAATTGGAAAAAAATATATTTATAACATAAATTATCGGATATGAAATGTTATATTTAAGTTGATGATTAGGTTTAAATTAGTTTATAATTAAATAAATAAACAAACACTTTGATTAATTGGGTGGTTCTTGGAACATCATCGTTGAAATAACTATAGCTAACAAGAATGGGAAGAAAATGACAGGCTACTTCTATCACTGTTGTAATGGTGATACTTAGGACGTGGTCAACTGTACCGGCCCATGGTCGAACTGTCGATTAAAAGAGGACTGTTCCCATCAGCTATGCCTGTATCTCTAGGTCTTAGACGATAAATGAGAGATTGTTTCCCAATAATATTTTTAAGTAAGTAGTTATCGACCTCCATGGTCTAGTTGGTAAGGCGCTTCACTTCCACCAGGGGGTTTCAGGTTTGATTCTCAATAGTATCAGGAAAAAAAAAAGAAAAAAAAAAAGGTCCTAGTCTGGTAAAAATACAAGTATGCTGGACTTGATACTTGATGGATGAAGGATCGATTAATGGGGCTGAATACAATGTCTCCCGGCTACGCTTTTAAATATGTGCAAATCACCTGTTCGAATACGTTGAAGAGACCCATATGAATCTTACAAATCAATGTTAGACTCGCTCCGTCTTGGCATACTTTAAGAAGCGACTGAAAAAACTTTTAATTTCTAGTCAGTAATATAACGTGTTTCATTCCTGATTTTTTCCTTTTCTCTCCACCATCCCTTCACTTTCCTTTGATTGATGATATCTCCCTTTATATGAAAAGGAATGTTCGGGTGATTATCCGTTTTTGTGGGCTTTGTGGGCATATGCTCACGTATGTGTTTTTGGATTTCGTGGGGATGGATAGTCATTTGAATGATTTATGTAACCATGTAACTTGCTTCATTTACTTTTGTCTGGTTGGTTGGAAGAGATTGCCGCCTCGCAATAAGCCCACCAGATTGTATTTGCAATAAAATTGTTAAAGAAATAAATGAACGAAAAAGGTAGCTTACTCTTAAAACAAGCTTTACTTTAACACAAACTTGTTTTGTCCTAAAACAAGCTCAACTTCAACGGAAACTAAAGGAAAAGATTTATTCATTTTTGTGTTCTCAAATAAACAAGGTTTCTTAAATCAATTATTTTTGAGAGATTCTACAACGATTTTAGAGTGACTTTTGTTACTAAATATTTGTTTGTTATGTTATGATTTTTCGTTAGGACAAGACCGTTCCTTTTAAGGCTTAGACCTTCATTTTATTGAATATTACATCTTATTTTTTTTTATAAAAAATACTCTTTGCAAATCAATGCCTGGTACTCGAATACTTGACACACTTTTGAGTCCAGAACAGTATTTTTTTCATATCAGAAGCAGGATATTGCGTGCGATAGTGTATAACTTAGAATTTCATGCAATGAAAATGTGTTAACACATTTCCTCTTCCGCACTTAGAAGGTTTGTGAATGCTCATTTAGAAACCACTTCCTTTTTGTAAACTTTTTATTTAAATACACTTGCCTATGTTTGTTTTCATTCTAACTTTTATGTGCCATACGAATTACCATGAAGCACGATAATTTTTAATACATTCAACAATAAACGTCCGTCACCCTATGATTCCTTGAAAGTGAGTATTAATTCCTTTTCTTAGTAGGCTTACTTTATTTTCCCTGCATTTCCCGTAAATTATTTTCCCAGTTTCCTTTCATCTTTTTGTAATATCTCTTCATTAAAGTTATTTTTTTTTCATCATGCACTTGTAAGTAAATTTTAATTTTATAAATTGTTTTTGTTCAGTGTATTTTAGGTGTCAATTTTTTTATTCGTTTTATGAAAATAAAAAAAAATGTTTTCCTTTTAAATATTGAAAAGTTGTTAAATACAGGGTAGTGCAGAGGAAACGCATGTTTTTCATTTAAGCATAACATTGTTTATTTTCAAGATGATTATTCGATAAATACAGGTAATGAAGTAATAATATTGCATCTTTAAATTAATTGTGAAAAATAATGTCAGGCAAGTGTTGCTCTTCTTCGCGGTCACATATCTGCAGCCTCTATTGAAAGTTATGCATCACTCTCTCAAACATTTCTTCTGGTATTCCTTTGATTTCTTGACAAATAGAAACTTTCAGTGGGCGAAGAAGGGCACCATGCCTGACATTATTTTTCACAATTAATTTAAAGGTGAATATTATTACTTCATTTACCTGTATTAATAAAAAAAAATATCTTGAAAATAAACAATGTTATCCTTAAATGAAAAACATGCGTTTCCTCTCTTTAAACAAAATACTAGCCATTAAAAAAACATGCATTTTCTTTGCTCCACCCTATATTAGTGCTATTTAATTGAAATTAGATGGAGAAAGAATTCGTCGTTTATTCATGTTTTCCAACAGTGCGTGAGTTGCGACTGATAAAGAAGAAGTTTGATAAGTACTGAACTTGATTTGATGATTGTTAAATGGTCTACGGTAATGGAATTTCCAAAGTCGTTTGATAATCCCACTATTATCACTGACGATATCCGTTGCCCATTGGGCTAGACGTCTATCTACCAACTCGGGAATTGTTGGTTCAATTCCCAATGGTGCCCAATTTTTTTTAAAAGAGGTTCAGTCTGCATTTCCTCTTTAACCTCTTTCTGGTAGGCACATTGTAAAAAAGAGCCAGGTTGTACAGTATACAACGAAATTGTAATTCAATAACATTATAAAATGTTAGTACCTATGTACGAGTATGTTACATATCCAATCTCTTTAAATTACAAATTAAATTTAAAAATTGGTATTGTGTTTGCTTACTTTCAAGGTTTGGAAACCAATGAAATAAACCTTATATTTCTATAAGACACGCTACTTGAAAATAACTTTCCGATGTTTCTCAATATTTTTTTGTGCATTCCTTACTATCGAAAAAATACAAAGTATTATTGCATATTTATGGTGACACTAAACGCTGTTCTATAAATTATTTCTTAATCACTCTAGTTATAATTGACGAAGGTGCAGCAGATCTTCCGCCACTAAGAGCGTAAGGACAGGGCAGGCAGCGAAGAGCGAGCACTATGCAGCTTGCAGTATGCAGTGCACTGTTCCCACGGCCCCGATGGGGAATGCTGAAGGAATGCCGCCTTGGCCCCGAGCCTCGGACCCGCAATTTGTTTGTCCACGTTCCACAACTGGAGGTTTTGTTGTTTCATTCATTGCATCTACTGCATAGTTAGCTACTTCAAGAATTAAGACCAACATGCGTAGGTTTTTTTCTTTAATTAAGATTATCTTGGAGACAACAGTTGTCTTGTTCATGAATTCCAAAATTTCAATAAAGTGTCTTTATTTCTAAGAATCTGTGATATTGTTTCATTCATGAGCCGATACTGTAAAAATTACTAGATTTTAATCGAAACTATTAAGTTTCGATTAAAATCTAGTAATAAAGCTAGCACACATTTAAAAAATTCAAGTTAAACATTATAAATGACCACTATTAATATTTTTTCAGCTTCTATTATCATTTTTTATTAAATCAGATATAATTCATATGTAATTCAATCATTTACAAATGGATAACTGAGGACGCTTCATATTACTTTGACCAATAAAAAATACAAGAAAATAAAAATTTAAGGCTCTGAAAATCCATGATTTTAATATAAGATTTCATGACGCACTTGGACCATAAGAGATGACCATCTGTAAACGGGATAAGAACAGGAGAATGAAGAATGTATAAAAGGTTATCTTGAACTACACGTATAATTGGGCCATAACAAGGGAGCTGTGAAATATGTGTAAGAAACTCGCTCACCTGAAATTAATCTCACTCAGCTTCTTGAGGTAAGTGGGATAGACAACGTTAAGTTAGTAAATATTAGCTTGTGTTTCAAATTGGTAGTTTTGGGTAACTGTAAGCATAAACGTTGGTAACTAAATATCAATGCAGGCCATGCATCATATATTAGCATTTCCCAACATATACGAAACCTCAATAGATCTTAATTTGATTAGAATAGGAAATTGTGTACAACTTTGGACCGATTTGAGTTAACGTGACGTTGAGATTTATAACTGATTCTTCCTTAGCTATATGATTTTATTCAGCTATATTATGTTAGCTACATGACTGACATATTATGATAGCTATAGTACGTACTGACATATAATGTTAGCTACATGACTGACATATTATGATAGCTATAGTACGTACTGGCATAACATATTATGTTAGAACTAGTAGCGAAACCAAGTAATGATATTATGTTATTAAATTGTATAAAATATACTTCAAAATATCACATTTTTAGAAAAAACTTTACATTGCCACACGATAAATATCTTTAGCTTTAGAGAGCATAGAAAAATAAAATAAATGTTGTTTTATTCTTAAATGATATTTATGTTGAATTACTCGACAAAATATTCAACATATCTTGTGACATAGCTGGTTAATAAGGGTTTGAAAATAAATGAAATTACTCGATGATTACATTTGAAGGGAGGAGAAGTCCTTGAAATATCTTTATAAATATAAAGTTCTCTCATAAAGAATTTGTTCTGATATAAATGGTTGGAAATAGAACAGCCTTTCTCAAACTTTTAAATTAGTAACTTAATCTTATATTAGTGGTTAGAAAATTAACGTTGTTTTTTTTTTAAGTTTCAGTTATGAAATATTTTAAGACATACAATAATACAGGAGCCAGAGAATAATTATAGAAATTGCAAAAAATACAATTGCTTCAAAAATAGGAAAGAGAGGGTTTTTAATTTATTTGATTTCATCAAAACGACTAGTTATTGGTGCAATTTAAATAATTTTTTTTATTGTGTTTAGTTGAAAAATAATTATAAATTGATGCCTGATAAACTTACATTTATCATTTTACATCCACGAAATTTATATATATTTTTTCATTATAACAATACGTAAATTTATTTTTAATATACAAAACACTGACTACAGAAAGTCCGGATAATTTCGACTGAATACGTGGGACATTTGTTTAAGTTCAAAAGCCATCGCGACTTCGTATGGAGTAGTTATGGGTCTCCTTATTAAACGTCACACCTTTTCAGATATACATTGGTACCAAATTATCCTGTAATTTATTTGGTGACAGTGCAGATTCGAACTGCTTTAATTATGATAGTAAATAATAAACATGTGTGATAAAATAACTGAAAATAAAATCAATTGTGAATCCAGAATGAAAATGGTTTCATTTAAATTTTATTAGTAACTGTTGGAAATATAATACAATCTATGGACTTGTTAGAAAACACAGTTCACGGAAAATTGTGAAATCCAACCTTATTACGGTTGCGTGTTGATAAGTGTGGAAGTGAAATGTGTATTGAAAGTGATAATGTCTGTACTGTAGCCCTAAGCTATTTAAAGTGTTATCTTTTAGATGTTTATCTTTTTATTTGAACTATCATTTGTATGATTCCCATCAATTTATCAATCACTTACCATTGGTGTTAAAATGTGCCTTAGGAAAACTTTTATAATGTTCAAATATATTTATTTCTTGTTTTATTCCTCTCAGAATATTATACCTGCTATATACGGTTTATAATGGATGTATTATATATTCTCAGTCTCGTATCATATGAACTGTTTTACTATTGTATACTAAGAAAATAATGAAATAATATTATCATTTTTTTCGTGTGTTAGTTAATTGCAAAGCCCCCCAGAAACAAGCTGACTTAATTTCTTGAATCTTCGAAAATACTTTAGTTTCCCTTTGTGGTGCCATGTTTTATTTACGAGTAAAAAGAAATATTTATTTTTACAAGTAAACTTAATTTTAACTTCAATACATTCGTTCGATCGTTCGTTCAATACATTCCTGACAATACATTCGTTCGAATTTTGCTTCGATCGCTCTGCCGATCTTCGTTTTTTTCCTTTAATTTATTTTCATATCTTTAATTTGAAAATTTACAAATTAAGTTCCACAATCACCATACCATTTGTCTTGGATTCAAAACGATAAACATAACTTAAACTAGTAAGAAATGTATCATGTAAACCATCTAATTTATCATGTAAATCATCTAATGTATCATGTAAACCATCTACATTAAAAATAAACAAAGGTGTAAAACTTATAAAACTCGTGATTTTTTTACATAAGTGAAAAAAAAAACAGATTTCCCAATAATAATAATAATACAAGAACAATCCACATAGCACCGTTTAGAGAGCGGACTCCGCTCTAACTCGGGATCCGACCCACTATTGTTGACAGAATTAAAATATTACAATATAAAGATAGGAAAGTAGTGGCTATGACCATAAAATTATATACTTCCTCGTATCTGCACATGTTTAGAAAAATAT
This sequence comes from Odontocerum albicorne, assembly GCA_949825065.1. NCBI lineage: Eukaryota > Metazoa > Arthropoda > Insecta > Trichoptera > Odontoceridae > Odontocerum > Odontocerum albicorne. The sequence continues at coordinate 11,214,886 of OX463841.1, forward strand.
TATTGGTAAGAAATCTTAAAAAATAAGTTAAGTTAATTCCAAGTAAATCGGTTAATAAACCTAAGAGCTCGGTGTAGGAGAACCGTTCCTTACATCACCACTAAATTTAGCACAAAATACATATTTTTAAGTTAATATTTAAAACCCATCATTATTATTCCAGGCATCGTGTTCTTTTGAGGGTAAGGCAGATGAGTGACTCCTCTGAAGGTTTCTATTTCTTGTAAACTGACTCCATTGGGTGACGCCTTAGGGTTCCAGGTCACTCATCACCACATACGATCCTTCAATAGGTATCATCTTTTCCGGTATTTGATTGTTACTATACATACTTAGTTTTTTTTCATTGATCTTTCGTTCATAGTGTGTCAGCTATTTTGACTTGCATATCTACAACGTTTGAATTATGACAAACATCATCGATTACCTTTACTATTACATGCAGAAAAGAAAGTTGCTTAAAATACTAATTGTTAATTAGAATTAAGCACAGGCAAATTGTTAATAGATTTTGACAGCCTGAAAATAAGTAATATTCGTTACTTTGTAAATTACACCATTCGTGAACTAACCATATCAATTATTGCATTAATAAGGGGATGCAGCCTTGCAATACCCTATCACATGTGCATTATCAAATTGTAATCTCTAGCATTTGTCATAACCTCACCGATACAGATCTCCCCTTCATCCTTGGTAGGGGTCACCACAACTAGGGGATGAATATTACAATCGAGATGAATTATTCTGATAATAAAGGTATACTTTTTATTCCAATCAGATAAGTTGTGTTAGTAAAGGGTGACATTTGAGAATGTTATTAAAAAAAAATATTTTGAAATTTTATTTTAGATTGAATTTAGTTGTTTAAGTGCCTTTATAACATATATGGTATTGATTTATACTGTTTTTATTTACAAGCTTAAAACACATATGATTTGAAAGCTATTTTTGATATTTTTTATTATATATGAAATAATTATGGAAGATTAACATTATTTCTTCGATTTCCATCAATATTATTCTTCAGGATTAATACTCATCCTTCGCATGCAATCGATATTTTTTAGAGTTATGAGTAAGAACTTGGAAGAGGATTTTTAGTTGAGACTTTTCACAAAGATATTGAAGAATCCTTGGAGTGATTTCAGTTCTTGCTGTTGTCTATATCACATCTCTAAAGTATCAATTATCCTGTGTTATGCCGCTTTTAAAAGTATACCTCTTTTTTCTGTAACTGTATAACTGACACCAAGAATCTGTAAAAATGTGATGATTTTTTAAAATTCAACCCTTTTTCTATATCTGTGGGGGCAAGATTCTAAAGGCGACATCACACTGCACACGAGCCGGCCGCACGTCCACCGCTCATTTGAATAAACAGCGCCGAGGATGTGTGTATTTATTTATTTGAGCGCGGATCAGTCAACATTTGTCCGGACAATGGGCGCAGTTCGCGTGTGCGTGGGACTGTTCAACCAGCTCCGTGTTCCGACTGTTGACAGGGCGAGCCGTGCTCTTGACAGAACGGACACTTTACTGTTGACAGTTTTTTAAACCTTGCTCCATTTCTCGTGTATTTGAAGATCCACTAGAAATCACATTGATTCAGATTATATTATATGAATAATCATACAAAACCATCCATAAATGATCGCCAATAATATATTTGGATACAAAGGTTTTACACCTAGAAAAAGTCACTGTTAAATGTTATATAACATTAGGTTTCATATTTCGTCGAAGTACATGCTTACAATTATTAAAAAAAATACAGGTTTTTATACAATATATAACTCAGAAGTCAACTTTAATACGCCTCTATTATTTGGCTTCAAAATAATATGAAAGTCTGGAAAATCTGGTGATCACGTGGACAGTTGAGAGAAGGCGAGCAAGAGGAAGGTGAAGGTGAGGAATGAGATGGACGTATCAAATAAAACAGTTAACAGGATCCTTTTTAAGCGATACCTCAGGACTAAAAATAATGGAGACAGGCGGTGCACCGAGTTCTAGACTCGATTCACGCAGGAACTAATTAATAATATTTGATATGATATTCATTTATACAATTATAAATAACAATATATACTGTTCCGAGTTGTTTTCGTGAGTAAATTTACACGCGCCTTGCCGAAGAACTATGTATTTAAAAGTTTTTCACTTTCAGAAATTTAATACAAACTTATGCACAGGAATAGAATTTGAAAAAAAAATCTAAATCCATGAAGTTTACGCTCTACCAAGTACCTTAGTCATATTTTTTTCGAATAATGGCCGTGAACTCTTATATATGAACGAGTATATGTCAGTGTTAAGGGATGTTCACTTCATAGGCTGTCGTTAGTTCCCTTCACATGGGGGATGTATCGGCACACTTGCCGAGTTGTCGTGTCCGTAGTAGGTGTTTTGAGTATATTAAAACCAACTCGGCTCGAGACTACGGTTTTTGCAAATATTAAGATTGAAATATTTTTTTTGGCAAGGGTAAGTGCACCATGTGAAAGAGTCTCACTTCACATAACATTTTGATACCAAGACTGGAAGATAACGAATTTGAAGGCTATAATTGAGATTTGAGGACAACGTTTCAATGAGATATCTGCACTCTAAATAGGGAATTGGCGACGAATATTCATGGCCGTGGTCGGTAGAGGTGAAGTCTGCAGGAGGCTAAGATCTGAACAAAATATTTTCATCGTAAATAATGATGATTTAATTAATCGATTTTAATTTTACGCCTTTATATGACGTAATTGGTGAGACGACCTTCGGGGTCTAGTTGGTAAGACGTACACTTCAGGAAGTTGTTGGTTCGATTCGCGTTAGTATAATTACATATTTCTTTGTAACATATTTCTGGTTGGTTGAAAAAGATTACCACATGAAATAAACCCGCCATTTGTATTGTATACTAATAGACTAATGAAGAATTAACGTGTTTACAAATCTTCAAAATATATAAATTTACGTATCCAAGATTGAAAGTAAAATTAATCTATGTTTTGATGTAGTTTTTATACAAAACACAAATTAGAATGATTTTGTTAAACACATTCAGTGCATGTTCTGACAAGAGTCTGCTATTAATTGAATTTCCATACGCAACGAAGCGATCCTGTTTATTATTCATATTTATTCGCGACATCGTTTGATCTCGAGCCTTGTTTAGGCTCAAACGGGGTAGAATTTAATTTAACAAGGATGTGTGAATGATTTTCAAGCTGAAATTGATCCTTTGTCGCTTGAATATATTATTGTGTAACTATACTTGAATAAATTATTTTTATAAAGCAGATTTTTCGTTGAATAATAATGATACGCTGATTAGTTGATGAATAACTTGAAAGACGTTTGAATAAATAGATGGCAATTTTTTTTTTTATGTAATAATAAAATAATAATTTATTAAGTATAAAAACACACACGTGAATGTGATCTGAAAATAAATCTTCTCGAGATACATATATTACAAGAGACATCCAATTATCTGATAAACAAAACGTTTTCTTCAAAACAGGATGAAAAGTTTTTTTTTTGAAATTTCATTTTTCAGGTCAATAATATAAAATAATGAGTTAAATAATAATTTATCAATAATCCTCAAGGTAATATTTCAAATCTTTATAAAAAAATTGAAAGGGTTTACGTTAATACAGGGTTGTTCCGTGATACCTGTCCCCCCAAGAACTTTAAAATAATTGAAGTTATTAACAGCCTACAGAATAATACATTTTGATGACAAAGGCGTAAAAGTGAAATCAACCTTGAAAGAAATCAGGATGAAATCGAGGTTGAGACTCGTAGGTACTAAGCAATCATATTTACAGGTTACTGAATCAACAATTGATTCTTTTCACCCATCATTCATAAAAATATTTTTTTGAGCATCAAACGTTTCGGATTCGAAGAACAGTAACATGTAGGCGTTGCGGGATTTATAGGAATGCAAAATCTGCAGAGAAATAGGGTCCCGGGTGAGTGAGGCCCCCTCAAGACTACAAATATATTTGGAAATTCGTAAAAAAGTCTGTTACCTAATACATTAGACTGCGAAATGTTACTTTTGAGTTGTATTAGAAATCGAACTCTAAGCCCTCGAGTTACAGTAACAAGGCAAGCACACTAATTAGACAACTATGAACAATATTAGCATATTCTTTAAAAACTGCGGCGAAAAGCATAAATTCGTCACTGTGAAATGAGTTTAGTACATGCAGTAGTTTAAAGCCTTTTTGTATTTAACTCACAATTTTAAAATGTTCACTGCTGTAAAAATAAATGAAAATGAATGCGTAATAATTTTACTTGTATGTAGTGAAGTGCGTTCTCGTATATTGTTACACATTTATTTATATCCAATTCGTGAAGATCTTACTTGAGATTCCCTCACTTGGTGACATTTAGAGTTCACTCACACGGACGGGACGGGACGCCTTGTCGGGACGTGACGTCCAGTTCGCACGAGCATAATGTACGAAAGTTCAAGTAATATAATTTATTATTGTTACTTAACATTTATATCTGTGTCATACAAGTATTATATCTAAACAAGCATACATTAACAAGTTCGGTTAAACGACTATGCACATATACAAAGTAAGGTCTAAAAGTTTCCGGCCCAAGGATTAAGAAAAGGGGATAAAATGAAACTTTTTTTTTTTCAATATTCACCCCGTAGTTCAATACATTTTCCAGAACGATGTAATAATCTTATAATACCACTGAAAAAAACACATTCTGAAGTTTTGTTCCCAAAATGGCGTAGAGCACTTTTTCGTCATAAATATTTTTCCACTCAAATGGGATTTCAGTTTTGAAAATAAAAATAATAATCATTAGGAGTCAAGTCGGGACTAAAGGGTAGGTGATTCGAATCTTGGAAAATACAGCATTTGGAGCAACCGAAATGTGTACTGGCACATTGTTGTGCAATAATCTCACGCCTCGTGACAGCTTTCCTCGACGTCTTGTTTTTATGGCACCCTTTAATTTGTACATTAATGACGCATGATACTCGCCAGTAATCATAATGTTTCTCTCCTTGAAGTCAATCAATAGGATTCCCTGACAATCCTAAACATGTTGCCATAATACTTTTTTGAGCTGTGTGACCTTGACTTTTTAGGGTAGTTATGATTACAGATAACGCAACTTCATTGACTCTCTTTTCGACAGGAGATCATGGTACAAAACCATTGTTTCATCCCCCGTGACAATAGACTGAACTGTTCATTTTTCTTTCCCATCGTAGATCATTAAAAAATCATTGAAATATTCAACACGTTGTTGCATTTCGACAGCACTTGAGGGTTTTGGCATTCGTCTTGCTCTCATCTTATTTATGTCAAAATAATCGTGCAGAAATCACAATGATTTTGAAAAGTTAAAAAAAGGCTTTTGGATCATAGTGGTACATTTCCATACGTATAGGCATTAAAATACATACAATTATACACATTTATTGACATTTCACTGTAGTTTGTAGATTTAATACTAAGTGGCGATTTGGTGAAACAACCAGACAAAAAGACTAAGGATCAATAATTTGCAAAAAATAGTAAGTTTCGAAACACACTAAGGAAAATATCATCAATCCATGGGAAAAGAAAGAAACAAAACGACCTTGAAGGGATGACATAATACGTTATGAAACAGGGTTAAAGAAGTAATCTATTTGTTTTGGTTAAGTGTCTTGGGTTTTACTCCCGTCGGTTCTCAAAACGGTGTTATTATGAGGCCTTTTAATATCTGAACTGTTTGTTATTTTACGAGTAGTGCTAAGAAGCTGCCTAATAAACGAGGGTAGTTTAAAATGTTTGGCAAAAAGCTAGTAAAATATTTATTTTGGAAAAAAACTATTTTATTTTTCAACATTGTCTCATTTGAGAGATACTTGATCTGGCGTTTTTTTTAAATTTTTTATAATCATGTCTGAAAAATGTTTTTTTTAAACTTGGCAAAATAGTCATGTGCTAATACGTATTTCTAGCATATTGGCAATATCTCTCAACTGACCAGAAAAAGTTTATGATTAAATACAATTTAATTCCATATATTTTATTTTGTATTGTATTAAAATTAAATCATGCTAATTGAGAGATTTTCTTTTGTGACAATACAAAGAGCAGTTCTCTGATTGGAAAAAACTTATTGGTTCAAAAATTTGTAAATAAGTTTGCCCTTTAGACATCCATAATATCGTCAAAGTTGAATCTTACATGTTATGTAGGATTGAGCTAAAAATATTTGGAAAGATAGTAAAAAAATAAACAACGTAATTTACAATGAACTTAGGTTAAATTAACTTATACAGGGAATCTTACAAAACGTGTTAAAATTTTATTCGAGAAAGAATGATAGCAAAAAAAAAATGATTATGACCGTTTTAACATTATACTTTTCGTATGAAAGTCGAAATATCTGATACACGAAATGGTTAAAAACGTAGAGCGGGAATGTTTGAAACCGTCGTAGCTAACGCGACTAAACTTGATTGCGGTTTGAACAAATCTCAACTGTCACACGGTTAACCGCTAGGATATTGTGACGTAATATAATGATAAAGTCGAAAAAGCGCACCTAATGCAATAACATATATTGTTTTATATTCAATACTTTCATTTTCGTAGAAATAAACTGTAAACACAAAAGCGGTTGTTTTCTACATATATTTTGAAAAAATATCAAATCCAATGTCATGATATTTATACAAATATATCGACATTTTTTTGCAAATGTAACGACTAATTTTAGTAATAATGAAAAGTAACATTACTTTCTGCCAGAATTATATTTTTTCGTTATATTTTCAACGATGTTAATACTAATTTAAAATTATGAATGAATCCATGTAGTAACATAACATAAATTGTTAAGAAATATTTATAATTAAAAAAATCCTTAAAAAATCAATGAAATCAGTTTTTTATACAATCTTAAAAAATATATATTAAAACATTTATTTTTTTATGTAGGGTAACAAAAATTTTCTTTTGTTTTTAGTTTGAACTGAAACTAAAATTATTTGTTAATTAGTTTTATCAACATTTTATGAACAGTGTTATATATAAAACATTTGAAGATTGGTTTTCATTGAAAATGAAATGTAAAAGTTATGTAAAATTAAAAAAAGTCCATTTAATTACTATAAGATACAGAATCCTTAGGAATTTACTAAACGTCAATTGGCGACATAAATAAAAATTAAAACATCTGCAAGTGAAAACTGCTATGAAGTGACTTTACATACAGGTTTAGAAAAAGCATGCTTGCTACGGGAGCGACGAGATATTAATAATAAAAATCAAAATAAAATCGTCAGTTATACTAAAAATGAAGCAAACTTAAACTCATCTGCGTGTTTTAAATAAAAATATTATAAAGTAAAAATAAATTTTCAAATGATAATCTTACCCCGTTGTTGGTGTGAGGATTTGAAGAGATAAAAATGCTGCAAATATCATCCAACACAGCATCATGCGCCCTCACATTTAATTCTTCTTCTGCTTTACAGATGGCGCTGGAGGTGTGTCCTTTCGCCACATAATTCTTTTTAATTTTTCTCCGCCAAAATTAATACGTTTAACTTAAATTCATCGACGAAACTGTTGTAACGTTTGAAAATTTAATAAACACATTCTTAAACACTTCACTTTCATGACAAATAAATTAAATATTTAAAGTATCCACGAAGTCTATGCATTGTTTTTTTTTAAATTAAATTCGGTTTTAAAATTAAGATTTCTGAATTCAATCAAATTTACAGCTTCTATGAATATTTTCTAAAGAACAGAGTAAATAAAAGTTTTAATTTCATAATTCGTTATATTTAAAAAATATATTCATGAGATTTTAATCTTTTGTAGCAAAGTAATTAAAATATGTTTGAAGTCATTTTTAATTGCCGGATGTCACGTATGATTTAAAAAAAAATAGTTAACTTATTCAAATTGAGAAAAATAATAATAAAAAATATATATAAACAAGATTCTCGTCACTCGAACGACATCCGTTGACATTTCACAATCAACACACTACGGATCGTAAATTCTCGCTGGACATACTTGATGTTGGTACGTCATATATAAAATTTGATGTGAGAACAGGCCACTCTTGTTTGGGCCGGCGCGGACAATGATACTAAGGCAAAAAGGCGAGGAAAAAAGTGTACGTCCTCCAAGCCCCACCTACCAATGGTCTCCCCTCACCGCTCGCACATATATACCGTAAATATGCTAAAAAGATCCTACCCACATCTCACGTGTTTCGAGAGATATTGGTCGAAACATGACGTCAAATAATATAGAGTTGTAACAAAAGGGATTTTTAAGAATCAATTGAATAACGAAAAATATTAATTTAAGCAGTGTGATATTTAAGTAAATTTTTAAATCAATTATACTAACATTATAATTTAAATCAATTTATAAAATGTTGGATTATTTTTGCTTATATGCATCCGTATTTACCGTATCGAGTTAGCTTTGAGCTTTGGCAGGAGCTTTTTCGCGCGCGCGCTTGACTCGCCCCCCGCTAGATGGGGTTGGCTGTCGCTCAAGAGGGGATGTTTGCGATTTCCTTGTTAGGTTTTCACTTGTCGCGCTGATGATCTAAAACACGTTCCAGATACTTATTTAATTATAATATCAACTGCGACTCTTAAACTGTATTACTCAGTTTTGTATTACTCAAGTGAGGAATGTATACATTTTTAATGTATCCAAATGTTGATAGAAAAATACTATTGTAGTATTTCTATTATTTGATTTATTATTTGAATATGTTCGTGTTCTTGTTTTTAATGAATAAAATGGGTTTATTTATTTTACTAACATTTTACTAACAATAATCAAAGCGAGATATTATCAATCAAAGGAAAAAGAAAATGATGCTGCAAAGGAAAGGATTTTAACAAACGTTCTTATATTGTTTATCTGGAAATTTTTAATAAAAACTATTCATTGCGTGAAAACTTTTATGGGACTATATTTTAGGGTTAATATCGATTTGATTTTTTAAATATATATAAATTGAATAACAAATAGAGTCTAGTAGACCTAAAACTATATGATGAGTTTAATATGTAATTATAACGTACGTTTGCAATTCATCAATATTTCATGTTTATTTAAAGAAAATTTATATTTGACATATTTCTGCTAACAATGACTATTACTTTAATTTCAGATATTTGTTTGTATGGTTTTAAATATTTGGTTAAAGAAATAAATTATTAAGTATATGAATTGATAAAAATATGTTAAAACAAACTTTTATAAATATGGAATTATTGAATTTTATTATAAACATTATTGAAAAAAATATAATTCGCGACAAAAGGAAGCGGATCAAATTTTTCCTTTTCAAAATCTTGTATATAATTAAATTCTGTTACTTTTGTGAGTAAAAATCGTGTAAGGTGGAATGAATAATTAAATATACCAAATACAAAAATCAGTGTTTAATTAACAATTTAGAAAAAGAAAATTTATTACGTTGTTAAAAACATAACAAGTATCATTATACGACGAAAATAAAGTGATTTTAGAAACCTAACATTTATAATTTAATGCTAAACTATTGAATATCCAGATTTGCATGTCTGGAAAATTGTTTTTGGAGTCTATGATACATGGAAATTATTATTACGAATAATTTGAATATTAATTTTTACATAGGACGATAAATTGATTTTTTTTAAATATATGTTCGAGTATATATATTGTATTAAACAGTTACAGAAAAAAACATTAAAAATACTTTCTTTATTAAATATTTATTTCGTTTGGTAGTTAATATTTGGTAGTTAAATCACTCTCTTATAAAAATAAGAAACGAAGGATTTTTTTAGTCACAAAAGCGGTTATGTTAAAAACAAAATGGACAATACATATGGTATACACTAAACCAACAGTATTCATATTAAGTTGATTGTAATTTACAAAATTAAAAATTGTAAATAATTACAAATAAAATAAATTTGATGTAGAACATATAATAAATTATTCAAATACGCAAATTTTATAACCTATTTGCATTATAATTTATAAAGAATGTACCTTGTTATAGGCGAGAAACATAAACACATGTTAATTATTCGTTCGCAAATCATCAGGAATTCTGAATTATTTATACGAAAAAGGTTAGTAGTTAAGATATGTAGTTAATTAGCATACTGTGAAATTGATTATTTAAATGTTTCAACTTTGATGTTTACGTAGTTTTTAATGTTTAATTTTCACATGTTAATTGTATAGAATTTAAATCATGATCAGTACTCATTCACTTTGGTTTATGAAATTATTGTCACAAATAAAATATTATCTGTCAATTAAAATTCACTTCGAATGTTAATCGGTCGTAAAGCGAAGTTCGTTTATTAATTTTTAATATTAAAATTAGTTGGTTATTTTTTTTTTACAAACTGTACTTAACAACACCTGAAATGTTATTTTATTCACTGTTTACTAAAGTCAATGATTAATACTTTGTGGAATTTAAAATATAAAGATATTCGTAAATATGAATATTTTTTTATATTCCACGGAATTTGAATAGAAACATATAATAGTATTAATGATAATGGTTTTCGTACCACGTCGTCCCGGCGCTGTTTACTTCCGGCAGTGAGGCGGGAAGTGACTTTCCCGCGCTTAAGGCTCTACGAACACTAGCGCTGCGAGCGGTCTACGTGATAACTAGAAAGCACTTGTGTTAAAACAGTTAGAAAACAATCAAGCACTCGTACTTAACGTTACTTAAAGAAACTTTGTAACGTCACTTAAAACGGCCAAGAAGCTGAACTGAATTAAAAAAACTAATATCATAAAATCGAGATTTCACTTGATCGACGTTTTTTTACTTCATTTTAAAGTATTGTTAAAGATTTAACGTTGATTTTCGTAAGAGAAAAGTACTTTATTGTTATTTAGAAATATCTTGAACTGAAGATTTTTCAAGAAAATTTACAAATAAAAAAAAACTTTCGCCATCATCATTAGGCTGCAATTAAAATCGACCTAAAATTTTATTTTAATTCTTTTGAGTAAAGAACTTTCCTATTTTAATTATTATTATCTTTAAAAAGATATATTTTAAATAAAATACTTTTTTCCTTGTTTCACCTTATTTAACATGACTTTTTCGTTAAGAAAAATAATACTCTAAAGTGAAATGTTTTTTTAATAGATTATGTTATAGTAAATGCTTACTTTTTACAGTAAATATGTCTTCACTACCCATCAAAAAGTGGTGTGAACCCAACAAAATGACGTTAGTGTCTAAGTTATATAAATTTTGTTAATATGCAACCGAAAAAAATACTCCCAAGTATTTTTGCTGAAATCAGAAGAATAATTTATCATCTTTGTTAAAGTTTTAGTAACTTTCTTGGTAGTTTTTTTAAGTAAATCGCTCGACCTTTATACATCTGATGTGGGTGTATCTTTTCCCAATCAACAAGTGAGTGGGTCCTTCTATGGGTGCTGTGTCCCAATAATCGCATACTCAGTTGCACTTGAAAAACTGATCTTTTAAGTAAATCCTTTCAGGGCTGGTCTTTATATAGAGATTGGAAATAAAAACTTTCATACTGTTGCAATAACATGTTTGATGCTTCCGACAAAAGAAATTCTCTCGATACATTTATGTACAAAGGTATTCATTTTAAAAGGTCTGTCCTATTTGAAGTGCCTTTTTCGTTAATAGAGCGAAGGAGCAACAAATTACTTGCGCTTTTTCTTGTATTTTTTTCCTAAATGTTAATTTGTGTAATTAATCGGATTTTTCCAATTTTTATATTGAAAAAAAAACCACCTGAGTTACTGAATTACGTTTTCTAGAAAAAATCTGTGTATTTAACATTATTTAAATATGTATAAATTATTAAAAATCTTATTAATGCTTTATAACCAATACTAATTTTTTGTTTAATTTGCAAAATTTCGTAGGTTAATTAATTTGAATGTTTTTATACTTAAGTATTGATTTCTTCAAAACAAATTTATATTTTGAATAATATTTATATACTGAAGGTATTTTTGGTTTTACGAATAATTTATGTAAAGGGCTCAAAGTATTATTTATAAATTTTTATGTATGACGCTTGAAAGGAAAACGGAGTATGAGTATAAACATGCATATTTTCTTTAACATATTTTTATACACTCAAAGGTATAAATATTATTTTGATGTGTCCAAACAGCGTCCAATTATACTTTTAAATGAACCATTTCAAAGGATTAAAAAATTCGTTTTAAATATTTTCAAAAAAAAAACACTTTAAAATTAATTCTGTGTCATATGCCTTGAATGAAGTCTTTAAAAATACCTATATTGTTTTTATCGAACGTTGTCAAGCGTTTTTATTATGCGTTTTATTGCGCGTTGTTAATAAACCGCTAAAATAATAACCTTGAAAGGGGATTGAGTTAATATTATTTCGGATGGACCACAAATACACATGAGGAGCACGAAACGGACAATATCAAAATCTGCTAAGATTTAGTCCACAACAGTATTTTAGTATCATCTTTGGTACCTATATGAGAGTTAAACGTGGACGTTAAAAAAGACCGAAAATATTGTATTGTAGTTAAATAATGCAAGCACTTAGAAGAATTTAGAAATGCGTGTGCTTAGAAGAATACATGTGATGACAATATATGATGGAAAACAGAGTGAAATAATAAGGGATGAACATGAACTTAAGTCTGATCCTTTGAGTAAGATGAAGAAGTGTGCTCTGAGATGGTTTGGACATGTAGAAAAAAATGAATAAAGTAAGACTTATAAAATAAATATACAGTGCAAATCTGAGTTCATTGAGAATAATATATGGAGTGACAATATGTGGTAGACTAAGGAATGAATAAAGAAGGAATAAATGTTAACCTAAGAGTGGTCTGTTAAATAAGATGAAGAAGAACACGCTGAAATGGTTTGGAACATTTGGAACGAATGAATGAAGAAAGACTAACAACAGTGTCGAATCACACCACTCGAACGTTGGTGAACACAAGAGCAAAAAAAACAATATGTGAAAAGGCTCCTCACCACTCTATACTTCGGTCCTTTCCCTGATTGTAAGAGATACGAGTAGATGAAAAGTTAAATAAAGGGATATTTGCAGAAAAAAACAGTTTTTTTGCTTACTAGAGTTTGTTTATGGAATTTTATCCCGTTAGTTTTCATCTTTTTTTTTACTATAATATATATTTTTGATCTCTCTATTCAGTCTCTGCATCGGTGTATTGACATCATCACATCAAATATCTGAAGAATTGAAACTTGACGTTAAGACCAAGAGAAGATCACCGAAATAACCCTTCCATAAACGATACAACATTTTCTTGTCAAAACCGAATACGTATTAACTATCGCATTATTCTTGAACAGTGTATGGCTCTTATGAAAACTAGCAGACCTCCTCTTCTTCAGCGTGGATATCCTTTTGATGTTATTGGCTGGATTGTCCCGCATCTCTATTCATAGTCTCTCATTGGGCTTCCTCAATTTGACTGATGGACAGCACTCTACTTGATAGAGTTGTAGGAAGATGGATACCTTTATGAGTTGCAGCATCAGAGATGGACTGAGAAAGAGTTAGTCATTATCAATTTTAATTCACTTATTTTCTTGAATACTCAACTTTTTAAAGTATTTATTATTTCATAAAGTAAATATATTTTCTAAATTTTAATCATTATCGGCTGAATTGAAAATAAATTTTCACAGACTAGTAACGATTTTCACAGGTTGTTAAAGATCCTTTAGTTAAAATAATTAATCATACTTATTTAAAAATCTTTTAAAAACGAACTTCAATGTTATAAGATAACAAATAAATAAACGTTCAAGGGATTTTTTGTATTCAAAACAAAAAAATCCGAATTTTTTATTAAGTGTATGCTTACGAACATATATTTTAACTTAATTATTTTTTAGTCTAATATCTAAGTTTGAAAAAAAACTTTTCTCACATTTTTCACAATTATTACTGTTAGTATTATCACATATTTGAATTATTGGTGATTTTTTTACTTCCATGAAAATTTAAAACTTACAAAAGGGACGTTAAAGGCAATCGTAAGTCTTCAAAACAGTTTTATTAAGATAATAAAAAGGCAATTGTAATTTTTATTTTTGGTATATTATAGTTGTGCCATATATTTTGCTCTGTTATGTATTGTACAAAAACATTTTTCCGTTTTGATTACGTATTCCAGTTTTGATGGTTTTTCAATGTTGTCTTTGATTTCCATTAATTTATGTTATGTGATACATTAAAAAAAACGATTTGATTGCTGTTGTGGTTAAAATTTTGTTTCGTTTTTTTTCAATAATGTATATTAAATTTTAATTTGTCGTTAAGGCAGCGGCCGTTAAAAAAATATTTGAGTTTCTTTATTTAAATTTGTAATTTATGTGTATAAAATAACTTATTTGAAACGTATAAAATCTATTTTTTGTGTAATTAAGAAGTATTTGATTGGCAATTCTTTGCGATCGAGAATAATTGTCAACCATATTACCTATGAAATGATGATTGTCAACCATATTACCTATGAATTAATGATTGTCAACCATATTACCTATGAATTAATGATTGCCAACCATATTACCTATGAATTAATGATTGTCAACCATATTACCTATGAATTAATGATTGCCAACCATATTACCTATGAATTAATGATTGTCAACCATATTACCTATGAATTAATGATTGCCAACCATATTACCTATGAATTAATGATTGTCAACCATATAACCTATGAATTAATGATTGTCAACCATATTACCTATGAATTAATGATTTTCAACCATATTACCTATGAATTAATGATTGTCAACCATATTACTTATGAATTAATGATTGTCAACCATATTACCTATGAATTAATGATTGTCAACCATATTACCTATGAATTAATGATTGTCAACCATATTACCTATGAATTAATGATTGTCAACCATATTACCTATGAATTAATGATTGCCAACCATATTACCTATGAATTAATGATTGTCAACCATATAACCTATGAATTAATGATTGTCAACCATATTACCTATGAATTAATGATTTTCAACCATATTACCTATGAATTAATGATTGTCAACCATATTACTTATGAATTAATGATTGTCAACCATATTACCTATGAATTAATGATTGTCAACCATATTACCTATGAATTAATTATTGTCAACCATATTACCTATGAATTAATTATTGTCAACCATATTACCTATGAATTAATGATTGTCAACCATATTACCTATGAATTAATGATTGTCAACCATATTACCTATGAATTAATGATTGTCAACCATATTACCTATGAATTAATGATTGTCAACCATATTACCTATGAATTAATGATCTTGTTCTTCTATTAGTTAATTGTAATAAAAAACTATTGGACTGGCAATTCCTCGTTATCTAGAATGCTTATCAGTTATACTAAAGGTGGATGATTTTGTACGTATATTTTATACATCAGAAAAAAATCAGACTTGAAACATCAAACTCTAAGTTTTGGTTGTAAAACAGATCAAAGTTCCATGACGATCGGTTGGTTCAACCTGACGTAGCTTTTTGTTTGGCAGATGAGATTAGATTGATATACTGCAGCTAATACGTAACAGAAAAAATATATAATACATTCAAATTAAATAATGTTCTAGAATATTATATTGTCTGTTTTTATATCATATCTAAAATATACTAGATTATTTCTACTTTGGCCCTGCTCAAACCCCCTCAGGGAATGTGAGGTAATGGAATGTGATTAGTCTTCCCCAGTGCCTCCAAACTCGCTTATAAGTCATGGAACAAAAACACATTTTGTACTGTGCCTTGATATGTGAACTTGTATTCTGGCAGCTACCCTTATTTATTCCACAGAGGTCATATTCCATACAGCATTAACTAGTACGGGTATGCTTAAACTAAATTATTTTGTATTGTATTATACTTTCGCCATAACAGTATAACCTTTGGGGTTTACTGACATATCGTAATCTCTTCCGAATGAACAGAAATATCTTAAAGAAATCTTAAGTGAAACAATACTTGATCCCTTTAAAAAAACACTAACCAACGGGAATCGAATCCGCGACCTTCTGCCTGCAATTCAGGTGTCTTATCAATGAATCCACTAGTTATTTATTTACTCTCCCCTCATTGTATTACAATTTGGCAGCATTATTGGCAGGTTGCAGTCTTTTTTAACCACCTAGAAAAAAGTTAATAAAGAAAGTAAAAGGAGCGCAAAAACCATTCAAATCATGGTATAGTTGTAGAAAATAAAAATAGAACAAACAGAAAATTGTCTAATTTTACCAATCGATTAAAAAGGAAGAGGTGATGAAGAGGAAACGAAAATAACGAATGAAACACGTAATATCATTGGCTTGATTTTGATAAATAGCTGTTTGAAACATGTCAATTACGCCAAGAGTCTGACGTTAGTTGATCATTGGTTTCAGAGTTTTACTGTATATACGGTAAAGGACGACTTAAAAAAAAGAACGATGAACTGAGAAATATACAAGCTTTTCTTGAGCGTAGCGTAAGTACTTGATCGAATAGATATTGAATATTTTCGGTAAGGTAAGAGAAGGAGGCGAGACAGTTAAGAAAACACAATTAGCGTCTTCTCACATTCAACAAATTAAGCTTTTTTATATTGAGTGATGAAAAAACAAAGATTTTGGCTATTTGAGTTCTCATGTTTTCGGATATGGTATATGTCAATTTCTTTCTTTCTAAAGAACTGTTTTGAGATTACCATAAATGTATGCACAACATTGTGTTACTTTTTTTATTGCAATACGACACAGTCAGTGTCATTAAAAAGTAGCTGTATCGTTGTAAGATTAGCTTTAAAGTAGTGCCGTTACTACTTGGGTTTACGAGTAGCATGCTATATTAGATTGAAAAGTAATTGTAAGACTTCTACTTTTCCAGTGTAGATTTAACAAAACTGAACAGAATAAGAAAAATATTTAAACATTTATTTATTTAGTACATTATACGGTCTATTATTGACCATTAAAAATAAATGCAATAATAAAATTCGAATAATAATTTTGAGCGAACGATTACAAAATCCGCTTATAACAATAATTATAAACAATAAAAGGATATTTTATATATCGCTGTTTAGAGAGCACACTCTTCTTTAAGGCGTTCTAACTCAGGAGTTTAAGCAAATATTATTAAATTTTAAAATTACTAAAAATATAAGAAAGGAGTACTACATGCATACATACGAGTATGATGCTAGCTTGTGACAGGCCAGGGATCAGGAGGCTCAAGGCCATAGCAAAAAAATCAGTGAAAAATAAAAAGTAGAATATATTCGTATGATTCGTCTCCTTTGTACACATACCTATCAAATATATTTTTACATTTCACAATTTCTATATATTTTTTAGAGATCTTCAAAAACTTGAGAAAAAAATCGACTAGAATCACACCGTGGCGCCGAATTTATGGTTCAATTGAACAAAAACGTTCCCTGAGAGAACTTTTAATGGCAGTAAAACTGTATCCAAATATGTCCGAGATTGCAGCATATTCATTACCCAATTGATGTAATCTGGGCACTAGAGAATTCGAGTAATATAAAGTTTTAGAACTTTCCGTATCATATCCGGTAAATGATTAACTTCCGAAAGAACTCCGAAGTTAATCAACTGCATTAACAGGATAGCCAATCACTCCATTTATTATTTTGAAAAGTAGGATCAAATAGGATATTGTTGCAATATCTTACAGTTTACTATCTTTAGTTTCATAATAAATTACGAGTTTATACGACATCCATGACTATCCATAAAATGTAGGGAAAACTAAAATTTAAGTGACAGTAAAAAAATAGCAGATTTTTGTCCATCTTATTCATTTTACATAGAGCGTAATAAAATAAGAGTAAATTTTATTAAATGTTTTATACTGAAATGAAAATATGGTAATATTTATTAAATACGCAATATTAATTAATTACGACTAAAAAAGGAAAATAGAATAAGTCAATGGAATTTAATTATTTTTATAAAACTAAAATAGTACAATTTGCCAAAGCTCTTTCAATAGACAAAACTATGTTTGTAGAAAGGGGTGGCACCCCTCTAGTTCGGTTGCCACACAAAGAGCAGATTCGGAGGTCGGGGGGTTGTCTTGTGCGCAAGGGTTGAGCTTGACAAAGACTGGCCGAGGATGATCCCTACTAATTGCCCCTTTATTTATGGATGTCTATATTAAATTGTATTAATGGCACATGCATTTACATAATAATGAACTGAAGCAGAGTCACAAATACTTTGCTTTGTTAAAAAAATAGTTTTATAATATAATATACTCGTATTAGAAAGTGAAATTTATTGATGCAATAGTCTAGTATTTAATAAGTTTCTTTAGCTCCCAGGTAATCTGGGTTTGATTCCCGGTCGACTCACTTCTAGTCTGGTTTTTATAGTTAGGACTTTAATATTTTAATTTCTTGTTCAACATACACGTATAAACATTTAGTGACTTGACATACATTTTTGGAGCGCTCTTGCAGTGACTGGTATCATGAAACAGTACGATATATGGTAAGCCCTCGAAGCTTAAGTAAACAGTAATTATTTATTTAAATTCAAGGAAATGAAAAAAATTGAAGATTAAATGACGTCTTCATATCATGATTACTTATTTTATACACTGAAATTTTTTTTTTTAAAAGTTGCGTTTGTTATATGATTCAGGGATACAATATTTTTGTAAAGATTTTTAAAGGAGGTTCATTAAGGTTTAATTTTTTGATGATGACGATGCTTTTTGAGATGTTTAAAATAAGAAGTTTCATCAATATTATGAATTCAGAAGAAATCCTCACAAAGACTTTTAGAAGTAGTGTAGAAGTGATTTTTCGTCGTGCAAAGCATCAAGTAAATCATCGTTGTTTAAGAGACTTCATAAAAAAGCATTAAGTATGTAATATTTTTTTCTTTTTGTAACATTAACAATCTCATTATAAATTTAATTTTTAATAATTATGTTGAGATAAAATAGTGTTCGCCTTTAAACTGAGACACATATGCTTTTATTTTTATTAAATGGAAAAGTACATAGGGTAGATTGGGGGAAGATGCCGTAGTTTGTGTTTTTTTTTTAAAATCATCTGTTGGTTTTAGTTGTTATTCATTATACTCTGGTTAAAATTGATACTTTTGTGTACAAATTAAAAATATATTTAACTTTAAAAATATTATGAAACACTTTGAGAAAAAATAATTCGTTAACGCTTGCATTTCGGCATCTTACCCCAATCTTGGGGTAAGATGGTCGTCCATTTAATGGTAAGATGTCTTATGGGGTTTAAATGTTAAATACACCTTAGAGTCTTTTCGGGAATATTGAAAGTTTGACTTGTTTTATACACAGTCATTCTATTTTGTTTGACAGCTTTAAAAGCATTTTGGAGATCATTTTCAGTCCACGAACCCCGATTAGTTTTTCTTTGTTAAGATCTAGGCATTTCTGAAAAAAAAAAGATCGAATTAATTCCCAGAAGTAGCTTAAAACAACGAAGACAACAACCAGGCATCTTACCCCAAGGGAACACTACCGGCATCTTTCCCGAAAACAATTTCGTCATCTTACCCCGAAGTGTTGGACAAGACTCCAGACCGCTTACTAACATATTAGAAGGGAGAACTGGCCTCCATTTTACTAACGCGGAAAGGCCAGACACTATACTCTCTAAAACTATCCGAATTAAGTATTTCCCGTTTAAATTACGGCTTATATAACTAAGAAAACAAGGCACATGTAAAATTGTTTGACACTTACCAGATAAGTTGGGACAATATAACAATAAAAACTACCACTAAAAACTGATAAAAACTAACGAAAATGGAATATACTTGTCACTATTGAAGCTTCTCTCACACGACTGGCCGGCATCCCCCTACCGCACCTGCACATAAGAGAACCACGTGATACGGCATCTTGTCCCACACGGCATATCACCCCCCCTCACCCTATGGTATATTTGGTAGATTTCGTTGTAACGTAATTTAAATTCTATTACGCTGATTTGGAAAATAAACACTAACTTAAATGAGTTAACATTAAAATTGAGATGATCTAGATTGTCCTCTACACGACAAAAACTTCTTTTAAATTTGATTTGATAATGCTTTGTAATTTCATTTAATTGTATTGTTTCATTTCTATTACCAGTTTTAAATTTAGTGTCATAAATTTCTAGCATATAATCATACTCTTAAACTTAACGATTAACTCGAAATAGTGACTTTGTTATTTTGATTTACGATGGTCTTGCTTAACAAAGTGCTGTATATTATCGGTAAAGTATAACATAGACGTGTAATTACAAGACGTTTACAACATTGCTAGTTCATCACTGGCACAGTCATCAAATCAATGTTTATTCACCACCTCACAGTCCAACCCCACAAAATGCTTATCAACCCTCATCCTTCATCCCCGGCAGCGGGCGGCGCCTTTGCCGGCATGTGGAGAGTCCTAAGCCTCACTCTTCTATTGAATTTATTTGAAAGCATTGAGGACAGTCCTTGAATCAGCATTGACTCTGGTTTTCCCCCCCGTGCCGCTTCCACTCTTTGATGACCACCTTCTAGAATGAGGGTTGATTGAAGTACATTTACCCTTTTCAATGCGGTTTCACCTTTGCGGTTTCAATTGAAATTTGAAAGAAGTGATCGCATTCACCAATTAGCTTTCTAGTAATAAATAATAAATTTAAAATACCTTAAATTAGAGTTGAGAAATTCAAAATATCGATTTGATTTATTTTTATACAAAGGGTTCGAGAGAGTAAGCAGAGAAACTTTGTAGATGTAGAATGTATCTGGAGTGAGCACAAGTCTTGGAAGACGTCACAAGATCAGGCGGTAGACCTTCGGCTCTTATAGGATAAGGAGAAGAAAATTAAAAGACAGTTTATTTCAAATAATAGTTATTATCCTTAATTGTAGAAACAAATCGCACATATGAGGTGCATGGCGGTGTGGTAACGCACTGGACTTTCGTGCGGAAGGTCGTCGGTTCGAACCCCGCGCTGTGCTACTCCCCACGAGCGACACAGGCACTTCTTCCGCCTAGTGTTCGAGGGTATAAGGATATCTATGACTTCGGTCATATATATTCTTTAAAAAAATATATATATATACTTAGCTTAACCAAACCATGAATATAATAAAAAAATAATTTTTATTTTATAAAGACGAAACACATAACTTACTCGTATATTTAAGTAAAAATTATATTATTATGTTAAAAGTTATATAAACGAACCTGCACATAAAAAAAACATGAAAATTGCAAGATTTATTAAAACAAAACAAATTTCTTATACATCTGAAATGAACAGAGAGCGTAGAAATAATCGAAAGATATGGAGGCATTTGAACTGATGTAAAGGTAAGAAGTATGAGAAAGAGAAGATAATGCATGACTATACGAGTATGTATATATATAGATGAGGCAAGAGCTGGTGCGAAGACAGAAACGCGTGATGATCCATATTGTGTACCCTAAAATGGGCATAGAGTGCAGGATGATACTTTTGGTCATATTTTTATATATAATTTCGTCATTGTTCAATTTTCTCTATTTGGTATGTTACTTGTACTTTTATAACAAATCAATTTATCCTCCTCATTGTATCTTGTTAGCAATTTATCCTCAGTATAGTTTTATTCATATATCTGTAATTATCATCTAATGTATATTTATCTTGTTATCAATTTATCCTCAGTATAGTTTTATTCATATATCTGTAATTATCATTTAATGTATCTTGTTATCAATTTATCATTGTATCTTGTTATCAATTTATCCTCAGTATAGTTTTATTCATATATCTGTAATTATCATCTAATGTATATTTATATTGTTATCAATTTATCCTCAGTATAGTTTTATTCATATATCTGTAATTATCATTTAATGTATCTTGTTATCAATTTATCATTGTATCTTGTTATCAATTTATCCTCAGTATAGTTTTATTCATATATCTGTAATTATCATCTAATGTATATTTACAATATATTGTGTGACATTCATGTTGTTGAGTTTCGAATCTTTTTAAAATAGGTAAAAGTAGCTCAGATTAGAGTTAGTCCTTGAAAAAAATTCCATAATTATTTATCAATAATTTTTTTCTCAATCAAAGTTTTGATTCATATTACTGTAAAGATATTTTTATTAACATTAAATTTTTTTAATATGTCAAGAAAAAGTAAGAATATGTGTTAAGATATTTATTATATAAGCGTATTCATTCGAAGTACATAGAGTTGTTTTTTTCCTCCACGGCATACGGCACTGAGTCTTTTAATCCCTGTCTTGTTGTGTGCGGTTGTATCTAGTACCTCTTTTTTTACTGCAAATTTCTTTACTGCAATCTCATCAATTGTGTTTGGTAGACATCCCCAGTAATGGTTTCGTTCGGTTTGATCAACTCATAATACACGACACCAAGCTGATCCCACCAAATACCTCCCACACAACAAGAGTTTTTTCCATGAATATTTGGCTTAGCCGTAGATGTTGAAGCATGTCCAGGGGGTCCCCGTGATTTCTTCATTTTTGGATTATCATAGTGGATTCATTTTACATCATCAGTGACTATACGGTGCAGAAAACCCTTTCGTTTATGCCTGGCAAGCAGTATTTCACATGTGGAAAATCGGCGTTCAACGTTTCTCGATGTCAGTTCATATGGAACCCAATTTCCTTGTTTTTGAATCATTCCCAATAATTTCAACCGATGTGAAATTGGTTGTTGAGTCACTCCTAATGTAAGTGCAAGTTCTTCTTGCGTTTGGTACGAATCTTGATCCAATAATACTTCCAATTCCGCGTCTTCGTATACTTTCGGCCTTCCGCTACGTTCTTTGTCTTCGATGACAAATTCACCGTTCTTAAACTTTTGAAACCACTCACGACAACTTTTCTTACTTAAGGCAGCCTCACCATATGCTTCTACAAGCAATCGATGCGCCTCAGCTGCAGATTTCTTCAAATTGAAGAAGTAAATCAAAAGTTCCCGCAAATGACGCTTATTCGGCTCAAAACTTGACATTTTCGCACACAAAAGAATATATAATATTATACTGATAGAAATTCACAAATATTTCAAGGTTATGTTGTTGACAGATGTCCAACCTTACGACAATGACGTTTTACATCTGACAATTTTAACCATAACTTACTGGTGGCGCGAACTTTTGTCAAACGGCGGCGGCTTATTTGTACACCTGATACATATTAAGATATTTAAATTTTTAACTTATGAAGTAAGCGTACAAAATGGCTGATAGGAGCCGAATAAATGCTGTAGAAATGTGTGTATTGAACACACGGGGTGATAATTTGTGACAGAATACGGAATGAATATGACCTTGCTGATGTGTTGAGTAGAATGAAGAAAAGTAACCTGAGATGGTTTGGTCATGTGGAACAAACGAAAGAAAAAAGACTAACAAAACAAATGTATGTAAATAATGCAAATGTGAGTGAAAGGCAAGTGAGAGGAAGACCAAAGAATGTATGGTTAGATAAAATATATGATATTTTGAAAGAAGGCAACGTAGAAAGTAAGAGAAATCGTACAAGTTGTATGATAAGTAAATGGATGTGTACGAGGCAAAGGATGTGTATCGTCATAGGGAAGTCTGGGGCTCTGTCTTTTCTACCTATCCCAATAGGGAAATGGTGTGATGGTATGTAATTAAGGTAAAGATGAAAAATCAAATTATGTGCGTTTTTAACTTTTGAGAATTTAACATCTACTGCTCCAAATTAATTGACTTTATGTGTGGTGATTTTTAAAATGCGATTAATCTTATTTATCTTTTTCTTTTAAAATGAGGTATTTAAGTACATACTTTAAAAGCTCTTCGACGTCACCCTTTTGCAGATTATCTCTCGTAATTATTGTTCAATTTTTCGACATTTGGAAGTTGATAGACAAGTTTAGAGTGTTGCTTGATCAATAATTCTTAAGAGAAAGGCTAACGTATTGGTTAATGGTAATTTAACATTTTTACAATCGTGCAATACTTGTTTTACTTTCAAAAACTTTTTCTAAACGAATATAAACTCTATCGGAAACTTGTTCTACATGTCCGATGATATAAAGTCCCTTGATATGAAGATTTTTTAAAATTTCGTTTCCATTCTCTTTTGCTACTGGCATAGCATCCTTTCCAAATTGAGCGCCAAACTTTCTCAACGCGACACCCATATTTCGCCTTTTCTATATCCATACATCTTCATGTATAATTCCTACGATTTATCTGACATTTACATTTCTTTTTTTTTCAAAATATAACTTGTTTGACATTTGATTCAACCATACTTTTTTGGCCTTCCTCTACTACGCACACCACTCTCATTTGCACTATATTGTTAGTCTTGTTTTATTATATTATATCACTGTCAGAGCCATACTTTTCTTTTCTAACCTATAGGGAATATATCGCATGCTGAGAACAATAGTGACCAAATTACAAAAACGGAGTTTTGAGATAATTGCGTTTGAAGTTTTGCAACATTTTGAATTCTGCATTGTGGATTAATCGTTCACGATATTTTTT
Source organism: Odontocerum albicorne (assembly GCA_949825065.1). Classification (NCBI taxonomy): domain Eukaryota; kingdom Metazoa; phylum Arthropoda; class Insecta; order Trichoptera; family Odontoceridae; genus Odontocerum; species Odontocerum albicorne. The sequence continues at coordinate 11,239,537 of OX463841.1, forward strand.
TCTTTCTTATTTGCTCTTCTTTTATCTGACTCTTTAAGCTGCAGCCAGACTTTTTAATAAGATACGTCGCTTTTGTATAACTTTTAAAACCATTCTTGATGTTTCACACATGACTTAAGCCTATGGAAGCACAGGTAAATTTTGAATAGTTCTAGTGGGAACGAAACTAATTAGCGTTTTGTCACTCTTGCACGATAAAGAGAGGCCATTTATAAACCTTTTGGCGCGCTTAACTCATTTTCGATGATTTCGGAGTTTGGTCACTATTGTTCTCAGCAGGCGATATGACTTATGACGATATGACGAAACTTCTTAAGTTAAATGTTATCCCTTGCTTAAATACATACGGCTGAATATCTTGAATAAGGTCGTCCTTAAAAAATACAATGACTTAAATTACGTTATTAATTAGTCGCCAAAAACCTCTTATAATTTCTATAGTGCAATGACAAATAGTCTTAGTCATTTATAGATGTGGGAATTTATCGTTATTCTTACAGAAAATTTACTTAATAATGAAAAAAAAATAATCAAATTCTAAATTTGTAAGTTATTATTAAAAATTCTGTAATAAAATTGGCTGGTCGAAAAACTAGCAGTACTGACACCATAAAATTGTAAATAATTAGACTTTCGTTAGAAAGTGTTTTTTTTTACTCTGCAGATCCAATTTCACAGCCTGAGTATTTTCTCATCGTTGATACTTACTTAAAGTAAGATAAGGAATTGTTTCTAAAGGGAGGAATCCCAGGCATGCAGAGTGCCAGAAATAGCTCAATAGTGGCAACCTACTACGGTCTGCCCGGGAGTCGAGCCCGGGCATACAGATTAACTCGATAAGTCAACTCCAGCTCCCATAACTAATTCCCAGATGACTGGACTATCCCGGCACTAAAATATCTAAAAATGTTGTATTAGATCCTGATCGGATTAATAAAAACATTAACTTATCCACTGATCCTCAAATGTTTTTCGAATTGTATCCACATGAAGTTGAATTAGAGTACTAATTAAAAAGCTTTATCTTTAAATTTATACACTCGTACTAAAATAGCGTAGAGCAAAGAGAAAATCATTATTCAAAACTGACTATAAATTATGTAATTTCCGTGAGAAATATCTTCGATGTTTTAAATATTTCAGTTATACCATCATGTATTCTATGCGTGGTATACATACTATAAACTCCCCACATATAATAAAAATGAATTGACAAAGCTTGTGGATACACAGGGAACATGAATATCCGTTGCTTTTAATTCCGTAAAAGAAGAAAATGAAGCATTTAAATCGAAATTTAAAACAACAAAAAAAAAATACCAATTTTCTTAAAAAGCACGACGATCTAATGTGGTGTAACATATCAATCATACCATAACAAATTATACATCAAAAGCAAAAAAAAAAAATATCGCATTTATCCTAAATTGCCTGATTTTTTTTTGTAATATTATTTTTTGTGGCATACTGTATGCCTTTATATTCAAAATTTACAAGACTATCACATTTTATTGTGCAGTTCGTTATTTATTTTATTGGGATGCATCAGAAGCAAATTTAGGGGATAGGATTCTTAGAAAAGCTCAAAATGAAATACGTTGCTATAATTTACAAATGCTATAATTTAATCCAGTTATTTTTAACCAGCCCATTATAGAGAATTTCTTTAAACCACAATGTGAGGGACTTGCTAACGTAATAACTCCTTTTATACAACTTAACATTTCAGGAAATATTTGACAAACGGCACGCGGGTCGTAATTTGCCCTGGGCTTCATTTGCCCTGGGCTTCATTTGCCCTGGGCTTCATTTGCCCTGGGCTTCATTTGCCCTGGGCTTCATTTGCTATGGGCTGCATTTGCCCAGGGCTGCATTTTCTTTTCATTTTACTCTTTTTATGGATATATGGACTCGAATATTGTTTTAGAAAGTATTTTATAATAGATTTTTCCAAAATATTGTAAAATTATTTATCTTTTCGGTTTTGTAGAATAAGGCACTCGAAACAGTCCCTGAATGACTGGAATTGAACATTCAATAATAAATTATTTTGTTATTCCATTACTTACATTAATTTCCACTACACGTGTTTCTACCTCCTAGCCCGAGACTCTTCAGGCGGAATGAAGTGAGATTCTTGAAGGAAGTTAGATACACATGTAGAGAGAATAATATTAATAGTGAAATAACAAAGTATTTCATTGTTAAGTATTGTAATATGGAGTTCTACAAAGTTAAATCCGAAACCTTTGATAAATAATAGACCAGAATAGAAAAAAAAATAGTGAACACTGAAAAGTTATCCGTTGCTGTAGAAGTTTAGAATCCTCTGGCTTAACCGATCTGATAATATCTTGATTTAAAATTTGTTCTGTTTATTCATGTGAATGGTTCAGATTTTTATAACTGACTTGTAGTATGTATGGTTCTCATATATCCGTGTTCATTCAACTTAACAGGGTTGTGTAGAGTTATACACGTGAACTCCTTTTAAAGGGCGCCAAGTACAAGATATATTGGTGATACAATCTGGTGGATGGTTACAAAAATGTTGGTGCAATTTTTTAATGTAACATAAGTCGTTTCAATCGGATGAGTTTCCCCAGCTTTAAATTTTGAGAAACTGGTGTATGGCTGCACCCTAAGAATAAACGTCTTATTTATCATATAGTTATACCACCTGACAACTATAATCTTTTTAAGTTTAAAACTGAATCTTCTTTTTTAGGCCATGGCAAAACTCTAAGATTCAGAGTCATATAGAAAAAGTGGTAAGATCCATTCGCAAAATTTCTATCAGTTTTCTTTAAAAATAAACTTTTAAACTGAATAGACCCGTTTTGCCAACATATTGTTAAAATCACCGCTAATAGTGTACTCAATCTAATGGATGTTTTTTCCAAAGCCACCATTTCACATTTACATGCATACATTTCCTTTCGCCATTCGCCAGAATTTACCATCTCGACACACATTCTTCGTCTGTTCTATAACCACACACCTTTTCATACAACTCCTTCGATCTCTATGACTTTCTAAGTTTCCTTCTTTCAAAATACCATACACTTGATCCAATTATATTTTTCTTCCTCTACTACGCCTTCCACTCACATCTGAACAATATGTTTGCTTTCTTAGTCTTCCTTCATTCATTCGTTGTGCATGTCAAAAACATTTCAGAGGGCTCTTCTTCATCTTATTCAACGCATCAGCTTTAAGTTCTCATTCATCCCCAATTCCCTCATTTCGTATTCTGTCATACATTATCATTTCATGTATTCTTCCGAGTTTAGGTATTTCTTCGGTTCATTTTATTCTCTTTTCACGTCCACATTCTACTCTCATGCATCAAAGTCGGTGCTAAAATACTGTTCTGGACTATCATCTTAGCAGATTTTGATATTATCTTGTTTGAGAATATCTGTTTTACAGCCTCATTGACTTTATTTCCTATCGTTACACGCCGTTCGATTTAAGAAATGACATCATCTAAGAAAACCTAAACCGCAGAATTTCTCAAATTGTTCCAATCTTTCATTGTTCACCCTTATTAACATTTACGTTCCCTTTCACACTTTGTCACCATGACTTTAGATTTTGCAACATTCATTCTCAGATCTTTTTCTTCGTATCTCTCAAAGAACTTATACATTTTTAGTAACAGTACCACCCATTTACTTAAATTTATTAACTCTGTTGTTAGGGAGGCCATTGATACGCCAGGGGTGTCCTGGTCAAATATATTTTCTCTACATATAAGTGTTGTCTTCTCCGCGTTTATACGCCGGCCAAGCTGGAGAGAATTATCGGAGAGGCGGTATGCTGCACAGTGTAAATCACCCATATGCGCCACAAATATGTAATAAAAATGATATTTGAATAACACTGTCTAATGTGTTTTATAAACACTGATAATATACAGTGTTTTTAAGAAATATACACAACAAAAATAGCACTTTTAAAATTCAGTATGTAAATTCACACAATAAAAGTAAAGTCGGAAAGTAATCAAACTTATGTCGCCAGAATACGATCACCACATAAAGCGCCAACAAAATAAGTCTGTCAAATCGAATCGACTTCCTTACTACTCGTACTTCATTCGCATATATTTTACTAAATATATAACGAAGTAGGAAGGTTAATTTATTTGTTTTATCGTTAAAAATAGAAAACCGTGCCTTGTACATATATTATATATGTAATCAATCTAAAAAATACCCATACAACTTTTAATTCAGAGACAACCCTTACGTTATCCTTTTTGTCTTTAAAAATGCACCAGTAAAATTGATTACTTTTTCTTGTTTTTTTTATTGACATTGTTTTCCGTCCATATCAGTCACACGCTCAGTTGAGAAATCAATTCCGAATCACGTTCGGCATTTACATTTTTTGTTTGAAGCGAGGGATTCGATCGTGCACTTAACAATAAAGAAAGAAATTTCGAATTAACATTTTGCCTTGTTTTGCTGTAAATTGATTTAGTATTAAGACAAACATTTTGTACAATTATGGCACAGCTAGTGCTTTGAAATATTTAAAATAGCAATAATTATAATTAAATTGTATACAATGGTAAGTGTAAGAATGTTATGCGAAAATTATGTTCTTCATGAATAAACGTACACATTATCTGTGATTTTAAGTCAAAATGTCAATATAAATCAGTGCTTAGTTAAAATACTTACTCGTAATTTATTTATTTATTTAATGAATTAATTAATTTAACAATGTCTTTTATAAACAAATGCACATATGACAGTAGTAATAATAACAAAGTAATTACAAAGTCATTGTTTAAAATTATTTAATATTAATATGTAATTGAAATCTATAAATGTATGTACGAGTACCATAAATTAAAAAATATTATGTTACCAAATTTAGCCAAGTAATCGTAATTGGGGAACACATATTTTATTTCTTGTGGTCCAGAACTCAATTTGTTCATTGACGACTGTAGTGGGTTTATGAGACGATTAAATGCGTAAAAATAAACCCGGAATCTAGTGCGTCTTTTAGTAGATCTAACTTGAAAAACAATGGAAGAGCTTGGATATGAGCAGTTAGTAAACCTTAAGTGTGATGAACTATTCTCAATGAACCTGGTTTATTTTTGTATCACGCAGGCTTCGGCTGAAGTCTGTCGATTGATGTGTATGGAATTATTATTATTTTATTACTGGCTTTGTTTTATCCTAATTGAGTCCTAAGGCGGACAGAAGTTTTTTTTCAATTTCTAATTGACGGTTCTAATGATCGTTAATTTTTCGACCCTTTAGTCTAGGCAGGCTTTGTTACGCTGTCCGGATCAAGCGGTAATTTTACTGTCTTAATTGAAATAATTTAATCTTATATTTAATCCTCGAAGTTTCATCTTATTAAATCTTAGGTAAATCTAAGAATCTTGAATTCTCACTGTTACCTTTTGGATATCAGATTTAGATACTGAAATAGGAGAAGTATTGGGTAGAAATAAAGGATATCAGAGAAAACATAGATGGATTGTCTCAGTTGAACTTATGTGCGGCGCGTGGAGACTTGGGGTAGGCATCTCTGATTCGTGGGAGGGGGAGTTGTGTTTGTTCTCTGGCTGATGGTGGTGTGGCTGCTAGATGAGAATGTAACTACATGAAAACTGAAAACATGCAGCAACGTGACCGTGTGGCACAGCGAATATTTAAGTGTGACGTCTGCGTCAGAGTTTGTGCTTCGAGAATTCAGTTGTTTTCAAACAGAGGTCACATGTCAGATGGGAAGCAGTTACATAATTCTGTTGGAATGGCGAGATAATTCTCAACTTCAAGAATAGATAAATAAAAATATACAATAATATGTCATTGTACAAAAACCTCTTATTTTACTATAACTATTGACCTCTTCCAAAATACCGAAGCATTTACCAAAACCGATCGATTGTATGCAATAGTGTATTAGATTGTTTCCAGTCCAATTGCCTCGAATCGAGGTGTATACAATAGGGGCTAATCGATTTGTTCTCGAGGCGAGTCGCGAGTCTCGGCTCGCAGCGCGGCGGCGCGTTTTGTGTTTAGTGCTGGCCGACACCAGATCTCCGAGGGGCTTTGTGCTTCTTTATTTAATTAAATTTGAATTAAGTCCGACAGATATACAATAGTATTGACACGTAGTGCAGTAGCGCTGAACGGTTATTTGGAAAAATGTCGAGAATGTTTGGGGGGTGTAGAGAGATAATAATTTAACCTGTGTTACATATTTCTTAACATCATTTTAGCGCGACAAATATGACCTGAATGACTATTTGTCTTCAGAAGGAAAAAAAAACAGATGTCTTTAATTTTATCAAATGTAGTCAAATTAGTGAGTGAAAAAAAATCGGCTGTGAAATCAGCATCCACTTGAAATCCCAAAGGGACGATGAAAGATAGTTCTGAACAGAATCAAGGAATTGTCAATGATCGTAGATTGAAATTCAGCGTAAATATTTGTGTTTAGAGAAATATTTTGGTATATTTTTGTAAATACTTACATCCTCAAGAAATAAATTTTGAAATATTTTTATCGTTTCAAGATTAAGTTTGAATCAGAATTTAAGTTGTTCATTGTTACGGTTTATTTAATGAATACCATAATTTCTGGTTTCTGAGGAAATATATTGTAGTTAAAACAAAAAATAATACGAGTACATTGCGATTGTCTTTACATGTGAGTAAATTCTTATTAACGCTACGATCGTTATTATTTTCTGTATAATTAATATACTTGATTTGAAAATCTTTTGCATCGTCTCTTTTTTTAATAATAACATTAAATATAACAATCCAAAAACAAAGATTTACAAAAAATAGGAATATTCAATAGAGCGCATAATATCGCGAATTATTCTTTGTTGAGAATTCTCGATCAAACGAAATAGTATAGGTTTTGATATTCCGGGATTGTAAGAGGGGACATCAGTACGTTTCTAATATTTGCACTGGGCAACCGATTGGATGATCTTTTGCTTTGCTTTGTTTTCCTGTCGTATCGTGAATATGCAAATACGAGCATGTGGTTTCTTGAACGAAAGTAACATTGAATGTGATTGTGGGCAGGACTCACAACACAGTTAGTTAGTCTAAAAATTAAGATATATATTTTGGGCAAGACCTGATTGTTGTGAATGATAGGGTGATCTTGGTTGCCTCCTACTAGAAACACATGGCATAATTAATAATCATTGATGGTTCGGATACTGAAATGAATTAACGAAGTTATACTATTCTATAAATATTTTTAAATAATTATTGAAATTCCTAACAACCTTTTTAGCCGTATTTTAATTTTTAAATAATCTAGAAAAAACTTTTAGCTTTTTGAAGGTTTTTAATTCCTGCTGTTTGACTTTAAGTTGTATAAAATTAGAATACCAATTTAGCTGCAACTTTTTCTGAATGCATCCACCTGGCTTATAATTTGGCGTTTTTCTTTGTGCATTTGAAGGATTTTTTTTCTTCAATAAGAACATTTTTATTTTAAACTAATCGTATAACTGTTTTGTTAGACAGGTATGTTGGGAAAATATCAATTTGAAATTGGTGTCATAACATCCAATCCATACAATTACTCCATATTGAAAGCATTGGTGAATGAAAAATATAAAATATTATATAATCCTATAAATCGTCGTGATCAAAGACATCTTTGTCGAATACATATGTAAATCAATACTCATGCTTTTGTTATGATATATTTCCATTTAAGGTTATCATCAGTTTAACAAGTTTCACATCTTATCATCAGTATCAGGCTTCAAATCTTAGTCATATAGATTTGATTTTTAATTTTTCCAGCTTTCATTTCTGAGGTCATAGTTTACAGAAATAAATAAAGGGGTCATTACAAACTTTGAGGGAAAAAAAGTTTGCTGATGAATTTTTCAAAAGATGTGCCGTCGCTGAAGAACGTTGAAGAGCTTGGCTAATGGTCAATTGAACCGATCTGTCACCGCGAGGAGGCAAACTGCTTCGGCGCGTGTTGTGACAGCTCTATTCGGTGGTGTAGAGTGAGTCCTTTACTTATCAATCGTTAATTATCAATATTTATTTATTATATATTAAATAATATCCAACGTTTTGTATAAAATACATTGGAATAATAAAAATAGTCATTGAACAATGAACATAAGTTACGAAAAGAGTGGAGGTGAAGTGTATGCCACGATTAAACCTAATTCAGTCGGGTTCTGGACCGAACAAGTGAATAGTTTCAAGTTAAATCTTATTTTTAGTGTGAGGAAATGTTTCGTGGCATGTGTTATTTTATCAAGTGTAATGGGATCTTTATAAAGACTTAATGTACTATACAGTATAAACAATTGTTTAAGAGTACATTATTGCTGATAAGGAAATGATAATATTTGGAAAAATATTTCACAATTTATTTTCTGTCTTGCTATATTAATTTATTTTTTGAAATATATTGCTTCGCATTATACGAGTACATCTGACGTATTTATTGCTGTACCTACAGCAATTTCTTCCTGTCAATCGGACAAATGTTTTTTTTTTAAATTTGAATCTAATAACAGCCTCCGTGGCCTAGTTAGTAAGACGTATGTCTCCCAACTCGGAGGTTGCTGGTTCTTATTCCGCTGGAACCCAGATATTTAAAAAAAAGGTTTCTAATCTATATTTCACTTATGACTACTTTAACATCTCTCTAGATGGCTGGAAGAGATTGCCACATGACAAAAAGACCACCAGGTTGTACTATATACAGCGAAAGTGTAATATAATACAATCTACAACAAATTTTACATAGCTTCGAGGTGTACAAATATTTTTTAACACAATCAGAGTCCTCAATTATTTTCGCGATTTTTTTGTTTTCGTTATCACATCATTACTGACCTGTATGTAATGTTGCAGTATAATAAAAAAATATATGATTTAAAACATTACTAAATTTCTAGTAAAAGTTTTTTTTAATTAAATCCAACCACTTAAATAACGAAGTAAATTATTGTGTTTTATATAAAATTATAATATTTTTAGAGAGCATTCAAAGCCTTTTAAATAAAATTCTTACTTATTTTGTTTCACTGGAGCGGTGATTTTGACATTCCATCAACAAGGTATCCAAGAGGCTTTCCAAGAATTGCGACTATTAACAGAGAAAATCACAAGAAACTGAAATGAATGAATTTTCTTGGAATTATTTGTTAAACTCTAACTTAATTTGAAATCGACTTATTTCGTCTGAAATTGCCAGTAATCCGGATTTGAGATGAAGTATTTATAAATATACCGGCACTAGAAATAAACTCCAAAAAAGGTATTTTATTATGAAATAATTCGAATGGATAAATAATGGAGTGAGTTTTTCGACATTTAAGTTGGGACATCGCATCATCAAACAATATAAAACCGGTAGTAGATACGTCTATGCGTAACATAAGACGTTACCATTAGTACGTTTTGTAATATTTGTTATTTAATTAATGTCACAGTAAGAACATTTTTATTATTCAATTATTATTTGACAGTTGTCCGTTTTTGATAAGATTTTATAGGGTGGCCACTGAAAAACTAAAGGGTTTGAAAAAGTCATAACTTGTTCATTTTAATTTTTCTTACAGGCTATAGAGCAGTGTTTCCCAACGTGGGGCCCACGCCCCACAGGGGGGCAATTTGATTTTTAAGGAGGGCAATTCGAAAATTTACTCGCTCAGAGTTTAGTCGTATTTTGATCGCTTTGTCGCGTCACCGTTACGTAGGGAGGGCATACGAATTTTAGAAAGGCTTAGGTGGGCCATAGCACAAAAAACGTTGGAAAATACTGCTATAGAGCAACCCTTGGAAATTAAAATAGCTATGTATGATATCCAGTAACGAGTAAAACTCATTGGGTTTTTCTATTCCATTGAAAGTATCAAGTTGTTCAAATACTTTTTGAACAACTTGATAATGAGTGATGAGGCCCATTTTAATTTAAACGGGTACATCAACAAACAAAACTGCAGATTTTGGGGTACTGAGAATCCCAGGGAATTACATTAGCATCAATTGCATCCCCAAAAAATGCACTGTTTGGTGCGGTGTTATGGCTGAAATAGTTATCGGTCCCTATTTCTTTGAAAATGAGGAAGGTCAGCGAGAAAGAATCAACGGGGTCTTGTATAGGACAACGCTTGAATTTTTTTACATTTAGCGGTCGAAAATAATCAGGAGGTATGGTTCTAACAGGATGGAGGTATGCGCATACCTCCATCCTGCCAGGGTGACGATGGATCTCGTGCACCCGTTACAACATAAAATAACAATATCAAATAATGCATTCATTAACTAGATATGACTTAACTGAACAGAAAAATATTAATATAAAAACGAGAAAACTATTTATAATGAAACTGTTTATAACGCTCAATTCTTCTACTAGTTATAATATTATATTAACATTTAATAATTAGATTAACATACCACTCTCACTAAGTTTGTTCCTGAATAAGATCTCTATTATGAGTTTAGCCTCATCCAAATTCTAGATTGCTAAAGATTTTCAGTTTCATTGAGAAAACGAATTTAACTCATCAATTTGTTGATTTTTTTAAAATTTAAAGTATTATAGACTTATTATTATGTTTCAAAATGTCACCATCCATTCCCGCGACCAATAAATGTTGAAAGAAAGATTATATAACGTGATGCCGTATATCCACATATGTATTCTCTAATACAATATTGAGCTGATTCATAAGGGTATAGAAAAAAATTAGGTTCCAGATGTGTGCAAAATATTGATGAACATTGAACATATTTGACAATTTATACAAGTATGAATATCTGAGAATTTCAGTGTCGAAGATCTCTCAGGAAGATTTGGTTGAAATTTTGATATCGGGTAGCTGGCGAGATAGTCAAAGAAAAAATCATTTCATAAAGGCAAGAAAATTTCGGAGTATTTTTTTATAATGAGCTACTAAGAATAAAACGTTTTTCTTTGATAGGTTCCTATGGGATCATTTGTAAACCAAAGCATAATTTTAACATTGATTTGATAAACAAGAATATTTGACAAGCAAGGAAAAAGGGCTAAAAGGGTTAACTTTTTTCAATCTTAATAATGTTTTCAAATTCAATCCAAACTACTCCAAATAAATATTAGCAAGGTAAAATTATTTGTAAAGAAAATTTATTTTATGAATAGAATTAGTTATTTTGTCTTACTTTTTCGTGAAATTGAAAAAAAATGAAACGCCTTAACTCAAATAATAGATTAAACTCAAATATTGAACGGAAAATATTTGAGAAATTAATTTATAAATAAGTATGAAACACAATATCATGTAATTCTCTGGGGAAATTTTCAGAATGAAAAATTATTTGCGTTACATTCTAAAATTTTCATTTTATTTTTAATTCTTGGAAGGGATTATTTCAGCTTTAATTGCGTCATTCTTTTTGCAGAATCGTTAATACAAAAGTATATTCTTCAAAATAAAATTGGTAAATTCCAGAAGTTATAGATAGTAGAATCTGTTCATATTTCAAGAGGTTTATGTCAACATTTATTTATTAGATTTGTTTTCTATCTTCAGAAAATGATTTACAGCGGTTTGTTGTTGAACATAAAAGTAGTGATGATACAAAACATATTTTTTTTTGGATAAGGCCATAATAGTATTCATAGTTGAGTCATTTTTGTAATGAAGATATCAGGATGAAAAACTGAAAGGTTGCCAGACCCCCCAAGATAAATTTATCCAGGAGCGTATAAGATTTTTTTTCAAAAACTGTTTTTTTTCGTTACATTTGTATTGTTACCAAATCGCAGAGAAGTTTAGCTCCCATAAATTTAATTTAAGAAAATTACAGCCTGTAAAAATTATACATTTAAGAGGGGATTGAGTTTTGGATATATGTACATATCATTCCACTGTGTCTCTTGCGGGATAGGTAGAGAGAACATATCTTCATATCAAAATTTCATATAAAAAACAGAGAGTACATATCAAAATTTAAATCTGGTCTATTGGTCTCGCCACGGTTTCCTCAACACTTCCACACACACGTTGCACTTATCACTTGTATACTCACTTATTTATTATTTTATCATTCATTGTCTCCACATTATCATCTTAAAGCTTCTTTCTTAAAGCTCCATTCTTCATCTAACTTAAAAAATACATTTTATCTATGTATTTATTTCTGATGTCTTCATTCAGTTTTGTATGTGTTTTTTCAATCAAATCCTTATAGTTTTATTTAAATAATTCCGCCATTCTTTTTTCATTTTCTTTTGCATATTTAAGCATAACAATATGTTTTGATTTTAAGTTGTTAAGTGTAATGGAGATTAATATAAAAAGATACTTAATGTCACTTAAATTACCACTATGGGACGCACGATGTTATAATCATGTGTTGTATTAAACGTTTGCTGTATAAAGTAAAAATTGGTGGGTTTATTGGAATGCGGCAATTTCTTCCAACCAACCAAAAATATGTTAAAGAGACGTTAAGTGAAAACCAGACTGAAATATTTGTTTAAATCTAGTTTTAACGGGAGTCGAACCCGCAATCTCCATGTCAGAAAATATGATCCATACCAATAAGGACACGAAGATTTTTATGGTAACAGATGAATGGAAACATCGAAATTGCATATTTATTGGAGGAAATCTGAAGGTGAGAGTCACTATGTACTACGAAAAAACGTCGAAAAATGTATAAATTAAACCATAAAGGAAAAATAAAAATATTTAACCTAACACCGCACCTGGCGAGTGATTCCTTTACTTAACAATAATCTTCGGTAATTGGTGGATGCAGAAAGCGTATCTAAGGGATGCCCCTGTCCTAACAGGTGACTTGCACCCATCATTAGCAGGCTAGTGTGATATTTCGCGATGCACATTGCTTTGTGCCAGGAAATGCATTCTTCATGTTATACCTTTGAGAAGAAAGGGTTGAAGTTATAAATGTTTATGACGTTAACTTTTGTGCTGTTCCCCCCGTCAGAAAAGTAACATTTGTAACAATATTATAACGAAATAAGATTTCAAGAATAATATTAAACACTACCTATGTTGAATATTCCATATATCCAGGTTACTTGACTAACAATCATCATATGTGTTGGTGGTTTTTAAATGGTTTGAAAATTAATGTAGCGAAATCAAAGGTTATGTTTATAGAAAGATGTATAGAGAGATAGAGAGAGAGAGAGAGAGAGAGAGAGAGAGAGAGAGATAGAGCTTGATTATAGCTAGACTATAGCTAAACTATAGGTTGATGAATTCTGTTATCTGAGCAGCATATTTATGTCTGATGGGCTAGTTGAAATGAACACTGAAGGAAGGGTAGCGACATTGAAGGAAGATAATAAAGAAAACGGAACACTTTCGTTTTCTGTATTATACAATGTAATATATAACAACTGAGCTATAGCTCAGTTGTTATATACTCGTATTACATTGTTATATCAGAAGTAGCGATCAGAAGATACTTCTGATATATCAGAAGTAGCGATAATATATAATAGTGTGTTGGTGTTTACCTTGGCATATAGAATTAAAACCGAGGTTTGGCAGAAGAGGAATTAAAGTAAGTTTAATACTGAGAGATGGGTGCACTAAGAAAAAAATGAGAAGAGTTAATGTGTAAAAGAAGGCGGAACGAAGACATCAGAAATTATTGCATGGATAAAATTGGTGTTTTAAGTAATATAAAGAAGGAATCTTTAATATGGTTTGGATATGTGGAGAGAAGGATTGACGTAAGAATGATTAAGCGAGTATTAAAGTAAAAAATGTGAGGTGTCATTTCCCTGTCGGCCAGACTTTCCTATCTCGACACACACCCTCAGCCTCTTCTACTTCCATATAACTTCTACGATTATTTTAACTTTCTACGATTCCTCCTTTCAGAATGTCATTCTCTAAGTCTTCCTCTTACGCTTCTTCCACTCACATTTGAAATTTATTTGTTTCGTTAGTTTTTCTTAATTTATTCGTTCCACTTGCCTAAGCTATCTCAGCGTGCTCTTGTGTAAGTATATTTTATATACTCGTATTATAAAATATGTAAAAACATAAATATTGTATTTTAAAAAATCTACTATCAATAATCACAATACACGGGATGTTTAATGGTTGTGTCTCAACTGAAGTGTGTGTGTGGTGCGTTAACGCTAAAATTGCAAATGATACGGCCCTCACACTTAATATAGTAGTCGTACCGTTGCTAATGATAGCTCAGGAGATCGATACAATCTCCTGCTCTCCTGGCATTCAATTCAGCTGATTTATCATATCCGTCTCATACGAGTAGTCGACTGTTTCATTAATAAGTTTAATAGACTGTGTCATACTTAATTACATTATAATACTCAATAGACACTGATATAAAATTAAAATCTGGACTGTTGAGAAACGTTTATAAAGGTCGGATAAAAATTACATCCTTACATACATTAAAATACAGATGGATAAACTAGGGCTGTGAAAATTAATCTATCAATTTTTTTTTCTTTTGTATGGTTTTTTTTTTAACATATTAGAACTAGGTATAATGTAACAAGTATGCGACTTCCGTGGCCTAGTTGGTAAGACGCCTGTCTCCCAACTCGGGGATTGCGATTTCGATTCCCGTTGGAAACAGATATTAAAAAAATGGTTTCTTATATGGAAGAGCAGAACTATCACTATCACGATGACACTGCGCTTTGTTAAGTCTTTTGTTTTCACAATATTCATGTTTGGCGTGGATTATTGGACTCTAAGAGCAAGTGAGAGACGTAAAATAGATGCATTTGAAATGTGGTGCTAGAGAATTATATTACGAATTACATGAACAGCAAGATGAACTAACGCCTTCATTCTCGAAGAACTGAGAATCACCAATAGATTGTCGACAATGTGCCTTCGACGGGTTCTCCAATTTTTGGACACATTGTTCGCGGTGAAGGAGACAGTTTGGAGAGGTTTATAGTTACCGGAGGCGTGGAAAGACGACGCACAAGAGGAAACATCCCAATGTGTAGGACTAAGTGAGAGACACAACTGGACTAGTCTTAACAATTACCCTTTGGGGCGCAGAGTGCAAGGATTGAAGGAGAGGAGTTGTCAGAGGCTAGCATGGGAGTCACGATGCTCACTCATGAACTAAACGACTGGACGTGGTTTTCACTTAAGGCCTCTTTAACATATTTCTGGTTGGTTGGAAAATATTGGCAATAAACCCGCCAGGTTGTACTAAATGTGGATATAACGAAAGTGTAATACAATACAATAATATTGATGCGAATATATTGAAGAGTGTGGCAAGGTGACAACATTGTCTTCGGCCCTGTTAATCGAGCCTCCGAGTTAAGGCACGGAATACGCGGTTTATCATATATGTGTTAGCGATACTACCTAACACATGACAAGGAAATACATATACAGTCACACACGTCTAGCGTGTGTAAGTATTGTGGACAGACTAACTCATTTACCAGATTTACAATTAAAAAAAAATCGGATACCATTGGGAATTAAGCCCAAAACCTCAGGTGTAAGTCAAGTGTCTTATCTACTAGACCTCAGAGTTCGTCTATCCCAACAAAAGTATGTAACATGCCTTTATTATTTTTATATGTGGATACGGCTGAGGTGCATGTATGTGTATACTCATGTCTAGGATATGCCAGATTTTTCACTTTCTTCGGAGAAAGAAAACACATAATTTAAGGGATAGATTTATGGAAGAACTAATCTGAACATGATGATCAGGAACAATTTGTTGGCTAAAAAATCTTCCATATGTAAAGTAGCATAGAAGAAAAGTTTGACATTAAAGTGTTAGTTTTACTAATATTTAGTGATAACAGTTTCATCATAAGAAATATAACTTCAGACTGAAAATTTCAGGCGACAATTAAAACCATTTTATACATACATACCATCATGTAATTTCCCTGTCTGGGTAGACAGCGAAGACAAAGGCCCAAACTTTTCTATCTCTACACACACATCCTTCGTCTCTTCTACGTCCATTCACCTTCTTATACACCACCAATGATTTCTCTGACTTTTTACCTTCCTTTCTATCAAATTATCATCCACTTTATCCAATCAAACTACCATGGTCTTCCTCTTCCACGCGTTTTCTTCAAACATGCGTTATATATTTGTTTTGTTACTCTTTTTTCATGCATTTGTTCTATGTCCCCAAACTATCTGAGAGTTTTCTTTTTCATCTTACTCAAAACATCACTCATGTAAATCCCAAATCACTTTATTTCGTATTCTGTCTTACGTTATCCCTCATATATTTTGCTCAGTACACACATTTACTAAATATTTATTTTGAAAACGTTTTACGAAAAATGTTCTATTTGAAATAGTTAAAAAAAATTACTTTTTCAGTTCAGTTGAAATCATATGAAGTTATTCGTTAAATTATTAATTTTCAGTAACAAATCTGCTTATAAAATATCCTTGGCGGCTCAATCCTTGTAAGACGTGTTTGGTCGTATAGTAAGATGTTAAACAATCGTCCATATTCTATATGTATCTACTCATAGCAGATTTTTTTTATTATCATTTTACTGTGTCGGTTACATGATGAAAGAAAATATAAATATTTTTATAATTTCCACAACCCCGGTGATGTACATACTATGAGAACGTTTACTTTATACGAATACCAAATGAACAGATGTTAACTACATAAGAAGTTGGGCATTGGTTAATATCTAATTAAAGCAATAACTCGATTAGTTAAGGTTTACAAGTATAATATGTAGTTACGATTTGTAACATTTCTGTGGTACAGTTTGAGATATGATATTATAATATATCATTTACAGCAGGTGCTATTTTATATATTTAAAAATTACACAATAATCCCATATTGTAAGTAGGCTTTAATAATTGCAAAAGTCATGGCAATCACGTAATTTAAATATGGGTTAACCTCGAGAAATGAATGTTTGTTATAATTTTTATTCAGTTAAGTTTTTAAACCTTTATATTATTGTTAATTAAACATTATATTTGCATACATTGGAAGTGGGAATCGAGAAATATTTGTGTTCCACTTTGTTTTTTTAAATTTTATTTACGAATAACGAAGAACAAATTAAAAGGTAAATCACTATATGGACTTAATATGCTATCTACCTTCAAACAAAATAAATATTATACTGTCATATTTCTTTTATTGACTCTCGACACAATGTTTGGAAGAGATTGCCGCCTGGCAATAAGCCCGCCAGATTGTATTGCAATAAAATTGTTAAATAAATAAATACATGTTTGCCTAAAAAAACTGTTTTTTATACACATAAAAGCTGAATAGTTTGTTCAGTTTTCGTAGATCTAAATGAGCATTCAAATATCTGCTGGTGTAAGGATTAAGTTTTAGATATCCCTTTTTCTTTACTCAGTTTTTGTGGTTCATAATGAACCTTCAAATATCTGCAAGTGTCGCGATTAAGTTTTAGATATCATACGAAATTGGAACATTCGCATACCGATGTATAAAAATATTATGCACCTTTTATTTTATATGCAATCTTAACACTTTTTTACTTGATCACTGAAGGTAATATATGAAATAAATTAATTATAAATAATTAAGAAGTTTTAGATATCATACGAAATTGGAACATTCGCATACCGATGTATAAAAATATTATGCACCTTTTATTTTATATGCAATCTTAACACTTTTTTACTTGATCACTGAAGGTAATATATGAAATAAATTAATTATAAATAATTAAGAAGACATTTAAGGCTTTGAAGTCGAAGAGATTAGTAAAATGTCACTTAATTCTTCACAAGTACAGTGGATAGGGATGAAGTTATCCATGATAGGAATATACAAGGCATTTGAACCAGAAATTATGTTAAAGTTAATGTCAAAATAAAAATCATCATAATTTTTACCAACCTATTTAAAAAAATAGAGATACTATTACGTCATATCTCTTTGAGGTACGCACATATCTCCACACCTTTCTATTGAGGTACACAATTCTTGCTTTTATCTATATCCATACATCTCGCTATACATACACTTCACTTTGCCATCAGTCTATATTTTTCACGTCAATATTTGTTAATATTTTTTTTAGGTCTTTTCCGACGGTAATGATTCAAATTCATTCAACCCTTGATTTAAGCTTATGCGTCAAATCAACCGTCTAACAATTCAGATTAATAATTCAAATATAGCCATTCTCCCGATGCATCTAAACCATCTCGAGATTTTTTTCTTAGTTTTGATTATAACGGTAGATGGTTGCCAAAAGATACGTGTCGGAATCTTTTAGCTCAAATCATGAAAATGAGATTAAATTTAAAAAAAACTTAATTTGATCCACGATAAGATGATGAAGGGTATTAACAGTTTTTGTATTTTCTAAATTTAAGTTTCTTCACGCGACTTGAGTTGAGAAATCTGTTTCGAGCAATTCTTGGAAGACATTATCGAAGGTTTGATCTAGATGATTGCCGTGGGTTTCCACGCTGAGGAAGTTGCTGTGTGGAGTAGTCACATCGTCCACGGTATCTGGGTGGGTGACGAGAAAAGATCTTAACATAAACATGGTTGTTTTATTAATTTGATAATATGCAGTTCCGTATATGACAAGAAACGAGTTTCTAAGACAGAAAGAGAGAGAGCATTCCACGGTATTACTCAAGAACTGTTATACATTGTTGTTTCTATATTAACAACTTTGACGTTTTTTTATCTTGAATTTTACAAGTACTGGAAAAAATATATAACCGAATTCTTGACATATTCATGTGAGTTAAATTTATTAAAAAAATAGTAGGGTTAAATATTTTTGTTGGCAAAGCTCCCAAGGTAATAGGAACAGGGCAGTAACGGCTGAAGTTGGCTATGATTATGAATGATTTAATACACGCCAGGCATGTGAAGTGGTAGGCTATTGCCCAGCCTGGGTGGAGGTATTCATGACATACCTGTGTCTCTAATAAAACGACTATTATGTTTTATTGGGAACACAGGTATGTCATGATGACTTAATTCCATCTCACTATCGCCCACATCGTTATGGGAGATAAAATACGTCCCAATCTAGCACGATCTATACTAGAAGACCGAAATATGATTATTTTCTATGAGCGGGACGTCATTAAGTGATTAAACTAAAGAACTGCCCAAATGGACTCCTGCTTCGTTGGCGGCATACTTGAGTGTAAAAAGAATAGAAACGAGAATGGATTCAAATTCTGACGTCACGGGAGAAGGAAAGAGGTTCACAGTTCAGCAAATATACTAAGAAAGCGGTTTATGACATAAAGTTCAATTAGTTTAGTAAGTTGTAAGTACTTTTATAGAAAACTTCGAATTAGTAAATGTATACTTTGATGCCACTAGATCTACCGAATTCGTAGAAGTGAAGTGTCGGTTGAAGATCTACTGATGTAAGACTGAATAGAGATTCCTTTGAAATTATTGATCAACTCAATTAAAACTCAATTATCATAGCAGTACCACAAAATGTGATCAGCGGATTGATAGCCACTAAAATTACAACAGGGTGAAGGGACAATATTGAAACTAAAATGTTGATCATTAAAGCTTCCATGTCCACAGAGAAATTGGGTAGTCTAATAGCTTAGATACGCCCACGGGGAGCCTAGACGTCTCTTGATACAAGGAAAACATTTAAATGTGACTAGTGATGTGATTACTCATGTATTGGACGTATGCGTCACCTAAAAATATCGAAATTTATTTTCTTGTATTGTTAAGATTTTGTAAAATATTTGTATGTGTATTTTTTTATGATTTTTATGTATGTAAAGTTTATGTTTGTTGGGGTCCGTGCTGTGTCGCGACCGTAACGGAAATGTACCTTGTGAAAACTTTCGAAAATTGTGACATTTCGCGAGCTATGACGGCATGCACGGGCGAAAACAGGCGTTTGCAATGAGCGATCGGCCGCATATAAGAAGCCCCAAAAGCCAAAAATATACATTCTAAGTTCACTGTCTACTGCCTTTTACTTGCGACCATCTACTACCTACCTAAGAGGAATCTCTTCTACTTCTCACCGACCTGCTACTTATCAACGTGAGCTGAATTCTCCGAGCATCTAGCAGCAGCCACCCACCTATTGCTACAGTCTTTGTACCTGTGCCGTATAACTCATGTGAAAATTGTTATTATAAACATTTAAATGTGATTAGTCGTTTGAAAATTGCTATCATAAAAATTTCATGAGAAACTAAGGTGGTAGACATTGTCACACGGAAAAAGTCAACCAAGTTGTGTTGAATACAACGGAAGTATAATGCAATATATAACTTTGTTGTACGGTAACGAAACGTGGACGTCGCATAGTAATAAAAGGTAAATTAATGGAGAATATATAGCATGAGCATGTTTGAAACACAACAAAATTAAGTCTTAATGAAAAAAAATAACGAGAACAAAAGAATTCGTTAATGAAATATGATGAAAAAAATACACATTGAAGTGGTTTGTGTACATATTGAAAAAGTGAGTGATGATTGTTTGGAAGATAAATCTGGTGATTGGGAAACGATTTTGAGAAAGATTTTCCCACGACAAAAATATTAATTACGATTATTTAGAATCTGAATTAAAATTTTTCTCAAATAATCTGAAAGCTACGCTGGAATGCTCCAGCCGGAGCTTAACTTGACGTAACGTCGAGCAATGTAAGGAAAATATAATGATTTTATGCACCGTGAACGAGTCTCAATTATTCTACGTTACGCTTTTTATTTCCTCGTGACTTCTGTGAAAACTCAGCGTACAATGGAATAATCTCTGCTCGTGCATTAAACTCAATAATTGACAAGGAGACTTTTGTACGAGAGCCGCTCCATCGCTCCATCGCTCCATCGCTCCATCGTTTCGTTTGTTTTCATTTGGAAACTTTTTGTCGAGCTGCCGGAACCGACGTTCAATGTTGGTTTTTGAATGTGTTTTGTGGTGTTTTGACTCGACTGTGATAGATTACGACAAAACAGGGGCCTGTGTATCTAAATCGACCTGTGGGAATGAAATTTATTCTTCTTTCTAATTGTGGTGTGATAATATGATTATCTTTGTAGTTAAGAACAAAGAAGTTACTTTAATTTAATTAGGTCGGTATTGTTAGTATGTGCATACACAGCAATACGCAACGTTAGTTTTTGAGTATTTTTGTACTATTTTGACTCGACTATGATAAATTATGACAAAACAGGGGCCTGTGTGTCTAAATGAACCTTACTTACGGAGGCAATCCCTCGCAGGCGAGTATGATTGTCGATCCCTTTCATGTATTAGAAAAAGTCAAGTCCAATCCTGAAAGTGCACACCCTCCCGTAGTATGGTACACACTCTTTCAGGCGACATTTGACAACTCAGTGCTAGGCGCTTTACAGCTTCATGCGATTTTCTTTTTCACTGTAGAGTCTCACAGTCCCAAAACGTGTCCCCTCCTCAGCACTGGTCTTCGCTGGTCACGCTCCTATGTCACTGAAACCCAACGCTGGTTATGCATACCACTCATTTTGTGATTGGATTTAAGATCTTCCTTGTACTTCTTTTTTGTGCCACCCTGATCTCTTTTCCCTAACTAAAATTCAGAGAAAATTAACTGTTTGACAATTCAAGATGCAAGCAAGGTATTCAAGAAGAGATTTATTTATTCTTCTGAGCTGACTAATATGACATTGTTTTAAGCATGTTGCAGTTCCACCATAGATGCTGTAGTTACTTTGGTTTTGTACGTATGCCACTAAGAGTGAATAGATGCGATATATAATTTCAACAGATAAGGGTAATTGGTCATTACCTAGGTACATATATAATGGTTGCCATATATATGCTAAAAAGCAGTGGTGCCATAACACATCCCTGTTTTACTCGAGTATTATTTTTAAACAGAGTACTTTTATCCCACTTCCAGTTATTACTGACGAAGACATGTCTTCGTGAATCAAACAAACTATTTCAATGAATTTTGTAGGGCATCCAACTATTGCTAAGATCTCCCATAATGCGGTATACACGTGGTTGTGTCAATAAAACCCATACATAGAGGCAAATTTTGTTCACATTTCTTCCGTATTTGTTTTTCTAAGAAAATCATATCATTGATTCTACACGAAATCTGAAAACCTGCTTGCATACAAGATAAGCACTAGCTCACTACAGAGTACAATCATTTTTGAAGAGTTCACGATTGATTTATTGGCAAAAACAGTACTCAATGCGCTATAGACATGGTTTCCCGCAGCAACAATCCTTTCAATATATTTTTCTATCTTATGCATTCATACGAGTATATACCATCTCACCATTTCCTGTCGGAATTAACAGAGGACAGAGCGTCAGAATTACTTATCTGATGGCCTCTTTTTCCCACGCACTGAGTACGTGTGTAAGTGTTGTTGCCTCTGCACGTACGGTAGTGTTATCAATGAATACAATGACGAATCACTTACACCATGTGACTCTGAACTCGAAGTTTCGTTTACCTGGACCCAAAACAATGTTGTTTTCACGCTCTTCAATATGTCCACCCTAGTGCTTATCTTGTATGTAGGCATATGGATCTGATTTTTTCAGAAAGACAAATCCAAGAAAAATGTGAACAAAACTTGCCTCTCTGTAAGGATTTTATTGATATAATCAAGACATTTTATAATGTGAACCGCATTATGGATGATCTAAACGAGAGTTGGATGCCCTAAAAAAATGATTAAAATGGTTCATTACTAATTTGGATATGTTGAAACGTTCCTTCCATACGAAACAAAAAAAAGAGGAAAAATCATAAAATAATATTATTTGTAAACGAGTGATTCTATAATAATAATAATAAAGATGTTCGTACAATCACGCTCGTATTAATTAAATCCCGATGAGATTGTTCAACCGAATTATTAAGTGATAGATACCGTTGAGATTGGATCGAATCAAGATCGGAACTGGATCTAAGAATCCGATTGTAATATCGAATACCGGGGCGGTCGGATGATTTATGGCCCGCCCGGACCATGTTTCATATTGAGCGGTCCAAAGGTCATTGTCGGGAGGGCTGCATATTGTACCAAACCTTGATCATTCGATTATTTCTTTTATTTTATCATCATTCGATTACTTGTTTTATTTTATCGATCGACCCGATCGATTAATCACTCGGCCGAGTGCTGTGTGTGCGGTCACACGAAGTGATGAGTAATTATAATCGTTTGTTGAGATTTGTGACTGCTGTGAATTATTATTTTTTGAGATTTTAGATGAATACAATTTTTTTTAAATAAATAACTTTTCTTGTTTGTTTAGAAGTGTTATATATTTATAATATTTATTGTTGTGTATATTACGGTTCTATTTTTACCGCCTAGCAAAGCGTAAGCTACATATTTTCAGTTTCAGGTGGAAATAAGTAATTACTTCTATCGAAATCACTGTAATAGAGTTTATATTAGGACAAAAGGAGATATTTTAAATCACATTAGGGAAAAGAAAAAGTTTTTGTGCTTAGCCCCTAACGTGATGGCTCAAATCATCCTTGTGTGGGTTGAATGCCTATTAAAAATTCATACGTTAAATTTAAGGAGGTTTAAAACTATATTATCTCAACACATTTTAGAAATAAATATTGAATTAAGAGGCTGTTAAGTCTCAAAAAGAAAAAAATATACATTTTGAGAGGGTTATTAAAATTTACATTTAACAAAATTAAAAACACTTTCCTGTAAAGACGGTTCAACTGACAATATACTTTTTACTCCGCACGACAATGGGGTCTGAAAAACTAAACACATAATTTTTCACTTAAATATATAACAAGTTCTAGAAACAAGTATATGACATACTATCATTTGATATGTGTGTAATAATACTAACCCTTGAAATTGATCATGACAACTGGGAGAAAATTGTGGCAGATCGAGCCAAATGGCTTAGAACTGCTACTAGTTATCAGGGACCCAATGAAGAAAAAAGACGCAGTTGCAAGCTCTGAAGCTCTTTGCAATGTTTACAATATGATATGCCTATATTTAATTGACTTATATAATCATCTCATGTGGCACCAACGACAATTACCCTAATCGTTGAGGGCATTCCTATAAAAACAATAAAAGATAAGCTATGGAACGGAAAAATATTATTATTGTTTAAAATATTTTCGAGCTTGGTAATAAGTGTCTGGCGAATCAAAATATCGAATTTGTATTATTTATTGTATGAAATTTGAAAAGTAATGCAGAAATCGTACCAAAAAGCGCTGAACGAATGAACAAGCACATTCAAGTGAATCCAAGGGAGATACGCACCATATGAGCAAAGCGTTGGAAAGTGGGATCATCTTGTATTAAAAACATCTAATCGCATGGGTTGCGCAAAAAGCGCTGAACGAATGAACAAGCACATTCAAGTGAATCCAAGGGAGATACGCACCATATGAGCAAAGCGTTGGAAAGTGGGATCATCTTGTATTAAAAACATCTAATCGCATTGGTTGCGCAAAAGCTAGACGTCTTAAGTTGCGAGTTTCTTTGACAATTAGCTATGTCATTTGAACGTGTATATGCAAAGAGGAACTAACCCACGTTTTACCTGTTCTGAGATAAAAATATCTCGATGTTTTGAATGAGCTTGTATGTAACAAATATTTTTAAGTTGGAGTGTGACACATTTGACTGGTTTAATATTTTTGAAAAAATTGGTTCTACCTAAAGTAAAAGTAAACATACATTTACTATCCATCGATAATAATTCTAAAGCTACTGCTTGTCTAAGTTATAGTTGACGTTTAATCCTGAATGACTTAACGATGATCGTAGAAGAGTTGGCTGAAGAAAATCGACTATTCTTAGGAACATCCGAGGCTAGAGGAAAATTAAAGGAATCGAGAATTCAAATAGGAAGATCAAGAATAGAGATTACTAATTTGCTATAATCATAATAATTGAGATTTGATATGACAACGTGACATCATCAATTATTTTATTGTAGTCATCAAGCAACTAAGTATTCTTACAATTTTTCAATCGGATAGTAAATCAGAATGGACACTTGATAAACCCATTTAAAATATCCTTGAAATCGTATACATTGGGCTTGAAGACAATGTTTCTTGATTGTAGGATATGTGAATGTAACCTAATGATTTGCCAGATTTCTTATTTAGATTAACTACGGTCTCACAATCATTAAATAGAATAAATGACGAAGATATATCTTAACAAATATATAATATAACGAGGCTCTTTTCATTCCGACTGAAGAGAGACTTGAGATACGAGGTAGAAACATGTGTCATGGTGATAAATGAAATCAATAAAATATGGAAGTAATAATTGCTAAATATTCAATTATAAAATATTTTTATAATATTGTATGAGATACTACAAAAAAAGTTACGAGGTAGAAACATATGTTATGGTGATAAATGAAATCAATAAAATATGGAAGTAATTATTGCTAAATATTCAATTATAAAATATTTTTATGATATTGTATGAGATACTACAAAAAAAGTTACGAGATAGAAACATATGGTATGGTGATAAACTGATAAATGAAATCAATAAAATATGGAAGTAATTATTGCTAAATATTCAATTATTGTATAAAATATTTTTATGATATTGTATGAGATACTATAAATAAAGTTACGAGGTAGGAACATATGTTATGGTGATAAATGAAATCAATAAAATATGGAAGTAATTATTGCTAAATATTCAATTATAAAATATTTTTATGATATTGTATGAGATATTACAAAAAAAGTTACGAGGTAGAAACGTATGTTATGGTGATAAATGAAATCAATAAAATATGGAAGTAATTATTGCTAAATATTCAATTATAAAATATTTTTATGATATTGTATGAGATACTATAAAAAAAGTTACAAGAAAATCGGTCTTTGTGTCTCCGAGGTACAAATGTAAATTCATTTCATTAATTGGATAGCATTTGAGCTAGTTCTAGTATTAAAGCTGTAGATGAAGAACTTCAGGATGTATGCAATCAAAATACTGTAATAGATACTCAAATAATAATTATCGTATTATTGTCCATCCTTTTCTTTTGTGGAGGTTCAGGGAACATTGATTTGGCAGTGCAGTGCTCCGCCACTCTGTCGTGTGAAAGCCTTCCAATAAGTTTCTCATGCAGCCATCAACATCACGATTAAAATACCTCTTCATCTCGTATCAGTGTAGGAGGAAAATCAGTGGCGGGACTGGATCGAGGCATACGAGGCAATTATTATATATAAAGCATTTTTATGTTTGACTTATATGATAATACTCAAATAATATTTTAAATACGTTTTTTTACGTTCAATTATAATTTTAGTAACAAAACATATTGACAACAATTAAAAATATGTTTTAATATTTATCAATAATTAAATATATTATAGATTAAAACCACACGACACGATACTTGTATTATAAATGCGCTACGATTATAGCTATTAGATATTTATTTCATTTACGGTGTAGATTTCAGCCTAAGTATTGCCTCTTAGATTGCCTTTCGCGACTTAGTTGATAAGACGTCTGTTTTTTCCACTCCGGGTTCCGGTTCGATTCTCGTTGGTACCCAGTTTTATTAAAAAAGGTTCAGTCTGTTTTTCCCTTAAGGGCTATATGACATATTTTTTATGGCTTCAAAGAGTTTGCCACATGATGATAAATCTGCCAGGTTATGCTGTATACAAGGGAAGTGTAATAAAAAAATCATACATTTTTTATATATAGAGTGGCCCATAAGTCATGTTCCAAGGTGTTGTTGTAGATTCTTATGGCTCCAATTCTTGCATCAACAGCATTTAATACGGGAAAAGAAGCAAATCCCTTCTTAAAATTCGTTGTAGTGTCCTTCCTAAACATATTTCTAACTGAGTTGAACGTCGTTTGGTTGAAGTTACTTGATCATCTGTAACACTCTTTTATGCCCTTTGAATATATGAATGGTTGAATTAAAATAGGCACTAAGTACAAAAAAAAAACTAAGTATGCAGTTTCGTTCTATACTATATGTCATATATTATATAATGAAACTGCATACTTAGTTTTTTTTGTTTTTTTTTTGGTACTTAGTGCCTATTTTAATTCAACCATTCATATATACTTATTAAAGTTCAACTATTAATCCCTTCAATATTTCTTAATTTTTGTTTCATATTAGAAAATAGCTGCATTTAAAAGTAGAAAAGGGTTTAGAATAAAATACAAGCCATTCGTAATTTTTCTAAATATTGAAATTCGAAAAAAAATAACAAGGATGTAAATTAAATTTAATTCAATACTAAACCAAAGTTCCTGTAACTATTGGTTAAATAAACTAAAATGAAATAGAAACAGGAATAAGCAACACGTTTTGAATTTTTTGACAGTAGAATAAATATTAGAATAATATTTATAATTACTCTGTTATTCTTGATGGTGTTTCTTTTCGAGAGGGACCAAAAGGAACCTGACCACCCAACTTTTATTTGTAACCTCGATATTACAAAACATCGAACCCTTATCGGTACGCCTCTGGAAATGTATGTTCCATCTGCACACAGACCTCTTAAATATATTATAGTGAGTCAATCGGTTTTAATTAGAATTACAGGGAACAAATTATTATCGTTGATGGGCATTGATTTTATCGATGATATACAATTCGAGTTATTTGGAACAAATGAATAAAATTTAATTAAAAATATCTTAAACTTGCCTAATATCATAGAGGATCAGATATGATTTCAAAACCAAGCAAAATACTTGATAACTTGGTATTCGAGCATGTCAGTTTATATATAAAAAATATTGAATGTAGTTTGAAAAATATATAGACATACGAGTATGTACTCATTTTAAGATCTTTTGTTAAATAAAGACATGCGAGTATCTACTCATTTTAAGATCTTTTGTTTGATATAGACAAACGAGTATCTACTCATTTTAAGATCTTTTGTTTAATAAAGGTATACATACGAGTATCTATTTATTTGAAGATCTTTTGTTTATTAATTTATAATACGTGAAATTATTATATATACCATCACATCGTTTTCGTGTTAAGATAGACAGATATGACAGAGACATTTATATGTACATCAATACACCTCCTTTTACAGCACCTACGATTTCCCCGACCATTTATATTTACTTTTTTCAAATCACCATTTGCTAGATCCAACTACGCTTTCCTTGATTTTCTACTCATACTTGTAGTGTTTGATTTATTAGTCTTTCTTTACTTCTTTCTTCCTAAATACTCTAACGTTCCAAACTATCTTCAAGTGCTCTTCTTCACCTTAATTTCATATTCACCTTTCCTTGGTCTTCCTTTACTATACTTTTCTCTCACACTTTCATTTGTATATTTGTTTTGTTAGTCTTTCTTCATTATTTTCTTCTAACACCTAAACTATCACAAAGTGCTATTCTTCAACTTTATGTTATACACCAGCCTTTAGTCCACATTCATTCCTAATCACTTAATTCTATCCTCTGTCATACATTGTCTATAAAGATAGACATTTCATTACTGATTCAGAAAGAAAGCAAAATTTTGTACATTTCTGCAAATTCAATGTAAAATCAAATAATTTATAAAAATGCAAAATAATTCAATGACTGAATTGAACGATCGACCTACCTATTATGGACTGGCAGCTATCCATTGTTTAGAATGAGATGAGAATTGCAGAAGAGGTATGCATTGTTAGATAAATCCTCTTTATATTCTGGATCTCGTAATAAAACGAAACCTCTCTAAGCACTTGTTGAATGGCCCCCTTCCAACGGTGCCAGGGAAGGCGGGACGGGCGGTTGGTGGGCGGCCCGTACTGCGGCTCCGCCTCCCGCTGCGCGCGCATCGGACCATGCGTTCGAAGGCTTTTATACAAGAAAAAACTTGATCGTACAATGAAAATCGCAAACACTTGATAGATTTAAATTTGTAAATGAATTATTTTTTTATCAATTATTCTTTTTTAGGTATATCATATATTTCTTTGTTGCGTTACCCAGATTGTTAATCGCTGCGAAAATGTCAAAGGAAGTTGTTGCTTATTTACTATCTTTCATAAATTCTTAAAAAGTTGATTATTTGTTATCTTTCACAAATACTAAAAAATTTGATTATTTGCCATCTTTCACAAATACTAAAAAAGTTGATTATTTGTCATCTTTTACAAATGCTTAAAAAAATTGATTATTTATTATCTTTCACAAATATTAAAAAAAGTTGATTATTTATTATCTTTCACAAACACATACTTAAAAAGTTGATTATTTTTTATCTTCCACAAATACATTATTACCGTAAATGATTCTTGAATGATGGTTTATAAAGAAATATGGAAAATTAACCTACTTAATCGAGTGTATTTAAGTAAACGAATTGAATTATTACGAAAGTTTTAATTGATGCCTATAGGAAATGGTTTATTTTAATAAAATAAAACAATTATAATTTTTTTCCAAATAAAACTGGTTTTTTAAATCCTTAATGTTTATACACAAAACATTAATGGGGTATGGAAGGAGGAAATGAGTGATTAAAAAGAAAAATATTTACTTTTATATTTTATTCAACAAAACATCTTCTTGTATTGCAGTCACTCTTTTTGTGATTATGATAGTGACGATGTAATAAATTAAATGAGGCGGATGATGTAGATGTAGTGTTAGTTTACTATAGACCTTCTGACAATACGAGTATTTAGTCATTTTAAATTTAATATTTTCTAACTGCGGACAAGGAGGATCTACAACACATGGTAATATAACGATGTAAATCAGAATAAAGAAAATAGTCAATAACAATGGAAATCAGAATAAAGTACATATTCAATAAGAATGAAAATCGGAATAAAGTACATATTGAATATCAATGGAAATCAGAATAAAGAAGATATTCAATAACAATGCAAATCAGAATAAAGAACATCTTCAATTACAATGGAAATCAAAATAAAGAACATATTCAATAACAATGGAAATTAGAATAAATAATATATTCAATAACAATGGAAATCAGAATAAAGAACATATTCAATAACAATGGAAATCAAAATAAAGAACATATTCAATAACAATGGAAATTAGAATAAATAATATATTCAATAACAATGGAAATCAGAATAAAGAACATATTCAATAACAATGGAAATCAAAATAAAAAAAACATATTCAGTTTAAAAGCATAACTTTTCAAACGTAATCTAACCTTAATAAAAAAAACTGGGATACTTGTTTTTATAACCTTATTACCTATATTGTATTTATTCAATTCAGGGATGATAAACATGTATGTAAGACATGGTGTTAACGATTTATCCAATCATCTCATTATTTTGTTAATATCGGGATAACATTAGGTATTAGGTATGTGTCTTAAAAAATTAAAGATGGTGTAAAATTTTATTTCTAGTTTTATCTTTTATTTCTTGACGGCATTTCTTTTTTGGCAATCAGGTGCATAAGTACTAAAACATACATACTCGAACCGGACAGTATCCAAATTTACTAAAATGATCGTCTACAACAGTATTTTAGTATAAGCTTTGATATGTGATATGTGAGTTAAACGTGGACGTGGAAATATATTGAAAGGAGCCGAATAAGTGCTGTAGAAATGCGTGCACTGAGAAGAGTGCACGGCGTCATTATATAAGATAGAACACGGAAGGAAGTTATTGGAGATGAACGTGAACTTAAGGGTGCTGTGTAAAATAAGACGAAGAAAAGTACTTGAAACCAACGAATGCAGAAAGTTTAAAAAACAAATATATACATTAAAAATGTGAGTGGAATGCATGGTAGAGGAAGACCAAGAAAAATATGGTTGGATTAAGTGAATGATATTTTGAAATATGGATTTATAAATAGTCAGAGAAATCAAAGGAGTTGTATTAGAAAGTGTATGGATGTGGAAGAGGTAAACTATATATATAGTGAGATAGAAAAGTCTGATACTCTTTCCTCTCTGTATACATATACTTCTTTCATTTTGATTTCACTTGCTTAGTTCCAAAGGTATTCTGTTCAAACACCTTTTGAGAAACACGTTTAAAAGTGAATTTTGTATCTTATTACACTTTCATTGTATACAACACAGCCTGGTGGGCTTATGGCGGTATAATAATCTTTTCCATAATTAAAAAAAACCTGTTAAATGGGCTTTAAGTGATAACCAGGTTGGAAGACTTTTAATAATATGGTTTTAGACGGGAATCGAATCCGCGACTTTCGGGTTCAAAGACAGACATCTGATCATCTAGGCCACGAAAGTCGTTGAGAAATCAACGTCTGCATAAATAAGTTTTGAATTTGTGATACATTTTTTTACCACCCTGTCTTTATAACATTGAAGAATTACCCGTCAAATTGTGTGCAATGAGTACTGAGTACTGATACCCTAGAGCAAAATGCTTTATTTGCGAAAAAATCTTATAATTGCATTCTCCAAGTGAAGGGTATGTTCCTGGAACTCATATTCAACATTTATGAGCCATGATTACAGTTCATGCAGATTCAAATTACAGGGTGAAGTGATTCAAAACTAGTGATTGTATTAAATTGAGACGTATATTTTTACCCATTTGCAGTCCAAGAATGCATTGTATAGCATCAGGACAATTTTGCTCATTTATCAATAATTATGATATTATTAACCCGTACTATTCGATGCTGGTGGTCTAATGGTAAACTCGTTTTGCTTTGTTTCCCAGTTTCTCGGATTTTTTTTCAATAGTTTTTCATCTAAATTTATTACTTAATTTATTAAGTATTTAGTATTTGTAGCTATATTACCTGAATCTGAAAACCTCTCAGTGAACATTTTATTTGACTCTTAACGTTAAAAAAATCGTGTCCTATTATGTCTGGTATGAATTTTCATTTGGTCACCTACAATTTATGGTTTGTCAAAGTAATTAAGTACAAGTTAAAACATTTTGAATATATATTATAATTATGCCATATGCCTCTCCTAGCCCCCAGTCACCAATCCGAATGTTTACCGTTAGAAACGTGTATCTCGGTACCAGTTCGAACATAATTCAGTCTTGTTTGTGTTCTCCTGATGATGAGGTGAAGACATTGAAACCGGTAGGGTTATACCGTTACAAAAAGTGGAATAAACAGTGTTTGATAAAACAAATTACAATTTTGAATATAGGTAAATGAACAATATATTTATTATCATTTGTTTATATCGAATAACAGTTTCGTTGTGTTTGGTAATATCTTACATCTAGGCTTATTACCATTTGGTAATATCTTCCAACTAACGAGAAAGGTGTTTAAAAAAGATTTAGTGAAAATAATACTAAAACTCTTCTTAAAAAATCTGATTACCATAGGGATCGAATCCGTAACCCTCTGACGACAGGCGTCTTGCCAACTAGACACGAAGTTTTTTAAGGTCATAGGTTCTGATCAGTATTGTATTGTATTACACTCTCGTTGTATATACTTAAGCGTAATGAGTTGATAAAAGCAAAAGTAAAATAACATTTCACATTGACGACTTTGAAAAAAAAATGTGAATCCATATTGATGCTATAAAAAATATGAATCCATAGTGACACTATAAAAAATCGTGAATTCATATTGATGCATAAAAAATAAACATTACTTTAATAACATGGTTCCGTTGGCCAATTTTGAAATCTTTTGATCACAGCAGTGTAAAGTTAAATAATTACCTTTGATTCTATAGTTAGATTGAGTCAACTTATTGAAAATGAATATAATGAATAATAAAATAAAATAAAAGAGCCGTCTCCAAGAACGAATGCCGCGAGTCACACGGTCAAGAGATGGCGATGGGGCGACCAATGGGAGTGCGCGGGCCGCATTCCCATAGTCTGTGTCTGTGGCGTTTCGTCCATTAGACGATCACATTCCTGCGAGTTCCCAGCAGCGCTCAATGAGAGTCCATTAGTAAGGCAAATTTTTACAATGAAATCCCATCCGCGTTAATTGTGGACCGTCATTAACTCCAGGGCCGGCTTGACCTTTAAACGTAGGGAAAAGTATCATACGGATATGTGCCATTTTTACTGATAATTTATCGACCACTATCAAATAACCGACAACATACTCGAATTTCCCTTGCGTTTACTTAGTTGTTGAGACATTTGTCTTGCACAAGGGAGTTTCGGTTTAAATTCCTAATGAAGCCAAAGAACATAAGAAAACAAATAATCTGTTAACAATGCTCTTATAGGCTATGGCTGTGCCAGTGTTGTCACTTCTCCACTTACAGTCGTACTGCTAACACGTATGTTGATGAAATGCGAGTAAAATATCTACTCTATTGTTTTTAAAAACCCAATGCATCGATTGATTGATTATCAATTGACTCTTCACTGCAAAAGAAAATTCTTAACACAAAAGGCATCAGAAGAACATATAGGAGGAGATAGCTTAGACGATTGTCTGGATGTAAGTATGATAAATATTCTCCGTGAATTGCGACCTGATATACGTAAAAATAGTCTGTCTCGAAAATCAGATATGAGAAATTGCAAAATGATGCAAAAAAAGAGGAATTTAGAAATAGCGTGGAAGAAGGAATGAGAATAAAAAGTGATGGATCAAATATTGAAGAAGTTTAAATGATAATGAAAAATATATTGGTGACTACAGCAAAATATATCAGCGACATTGCAAAAATGGAAGTAAAAAGGTAATAAATATGTGGACGCACTCTTTTACATGTTCCTATAACCAATTCAGATATTTTGAAGGGAATCATACAAATTGATGAATTTGTTTAGTATCTTCAGGTTATTGAGTCTCTTACAAGCTCCTAGCGGTTAGATATAATAAATCATCAAGATATTTGTATTTTTGTTTTTTTCTTCTATTAATTGTAGTATTTTTAGATGTTTAAAAAAATCAGGCGTCTTTTGAAGCAAACTCTAGAATACCTATGCTCTGAAATGAGACTATGGATAAATACCTTAACAACAGATTCATTGAAATAATTCTAATAATACCGAGAGGTTTTAGATCAACTGCCGTGAAAAATGTGTAGTAAATTTAATATCAAAATACTAAATTGTCAATAACATCAAAAGAATTCAACGTTTTGCTCGTTCTCCTAACTGGGATCTCTAAGGGTATTATATTTCAAAATAATAGCGTGTGTTTGAAAGACACAGTATATGAAGTAACAAATCAAATAAATGGGTTTTCAATAAGTCTTACATTTTATATATTCTCAAAGATACTTTCAAGCATAAAAATCAGGTTATTCTTTTGAAAAAAAAAAGACACTTACTTTTATGGTTAGTTTGAGGAAAAGGGTCGAATACCTGAATCTCAAGTTATTTGAATTTCATATTAAAAAACACAGTAAATTATACATTAAAAAACGTAAAACCTAGACCACACGTTTAAAATAATGAAGCTTAAACAGAAATAAAAAAATCAAAGTTATCATTATTTGATGGAAAAAATTAAGAATCTAGTGCCTATTTTCACCAACAATCCCTAAACCATCCCCTTACTAAGGTATCCACAAAGTAAGGCATCCCTTATATCATTACTTAACTTAACTTCACTTTCACCAACATAAGAAGTACTTTGCTAGGAGACACCTAACAAAGTGACGTTTCATTTTTGGTGTAGTGCTTTCTAAAACCGTATTTGTACCGGTAAAGTATTAAATCATGATTTTCACTATATTTTTTACTATAACAATAAAAGAAAACTGTGGCATATTGTGTATATTAATTTATTTATTACAAAAAAACTTAGTTCATAACTTTTCTCCATTATTAAGCGAAAAAACAAAATTTGTAACGACTTACGCATGCGCCTTTCTTTGCCCATGAAAAAAAAAACTAAACTGTCAATGTCTGTCGTTCGTTCGGCTAACGGCTTGTTTTAATTTAATTTACGTTGAGCGTTCCGTGGTATTTTTGTTTTGTGTGGTTTATGTTTAAAGAAGTTTGAGTGCAGTGATTACTTTAGCTTAAGGACTATAAATTAATTAGGATTTTCTCTGTTGTATTTATTATTATATTTATCACAATGGCTGAAAAAAGGAAGCGTGGACAAAATTTCACCCTAGAAGAAAAAGACAAGTTGGTGAAACTGCTCTTGCAACACAAAGACACTATACTAAATAAAATAACTGATGGTGCCACGAACGACGCAAAAAATAGAGCTTGGGACACAATAACTAATGATTTTAATTCATCAGGAAATATTCACAGGTGATATAATACTTGCTCATAACATAACATAGTGTAACTTATCATTACCATTTACTAGGTGCCTACCTAATTGACAAACGAACCGACAGATATGGTTTCCTATATGTGTAGTGTTCATCGCAGCCCTTATACATTGTATGTTTACTGCGATGCAGGAGAACTGCAATGGGCTGCCATTGACCTAACCTAACCTAACACTTCTGACTATACTATATTTTTCTTATCAGATCAAAGGACTCGCTGATGAAAGCCTAGGAGAAAATGAAAAGCGAGAGCAAAGTGTATTATACTGCTATGAAGAGAAGTTGTTCCCAGACTGGTGGTGGCCCATCAGATTTTAAATATAACCCAATTTTGGACCAAGTGTCAACAATTCTTGGCAGGGGCTGTACTGGAATCTTGGGAGTTCCAGACAGTGATGCTGAAGGATCAGTAGTGCCCGAACCTTCGTCCCAGATAATACATATTTATGAACCAGACGAGTCCCGAATTAAAGAATCCTCGTGCAAGATTTTGTGTGTCGACAATACAGCGTCAGGGGATATTTTAGTTAAGGAATCTGTTCCTAGAGAGGAAACTGATAATGTAGGTTACTAAAATCTGTAAGATCAGTTGAGTTACCATTCCTTTTCCGTGTTTCAATCTCTTTAATTTTTTTTAGAATATAGAGCTACCAAATACACCTCTATGGTCTAGAAGAAGGCCACAAGTCAGTGTTAATAATGAAAGGACTGAGGCTGTGTCTACTTTATGTAACAGCTTCAGAGACGTTAATAAAAAAAAGCTGACATAGAGGACTTGAAGAGACAACTTCTCGAGGAAGAAATACAATTTAAGAAAAAGCTGTATGAATTACAATTAGAGGCAGCTGTGAGGGACGTGGAGATAAAAAATGAAGTACTAAAGCAAATAAGAGGTAAACAATTTATTTAATGCATATTTTCAAAATATTGTGTTAATTGTGCTCTTCTAAAACCATACACGGTATCACTATTATTTGCTGGTGGCAACTGAGGGATCTGACCCGCTGTAATTAGTTCTTCTATAGTAAATTTGTAATGGTGCACTCATTTATAGGTGGGTCCTCTTTTCTTAGTATACACAGGTTGTGTAGTATGCTACATGCTAATATTACTTTTGTAGCAGTCTGTAGTTTTAGCCGCAGACCTAAAGCCAGTGCAGGAAATCTTCTTTTTAAGACTCCATACTGTCGCTCAACTACATTCCTGGTCTTAATTTGAGCATCATTATATCTTTGCTGGCCAGGAGTTGTTGGATTTAAATATGGTGTTAATAGATGTGACTGAAAATTAAGAATTCATAAATGTTTTATAAAATAGGTAGTTATTTAATTAAAAATTATTATTTTCAGGTGGATCAATGTCATTGCAGAATATATTTGGAATTCCAGAAAGGAAAGAATAACCAATTTATTAATAATTAACATGATTATATTTATAAACTAATAATTGATAAAAATAAATTATGGTTTTATTATTATTAAATATTTACCTTTAATGGATATCCACTGTCTCCTAGTAAATAATCCCCTGCGTAATCACCTCGTTCAAATTTCAAATATCTTTGACTACTTTGATAGATGTTGGAGTCATGTGCAGATCCTGGCCATCTTGCAACTATGTCAGTTATTAATAAGTTGGCAGAACTTATTGTTTGCACATTAATTGACATATATGACTTCCTATTCCGGAATAACTCTGCATCATCGCCTCCTTTAATTCAGAATATGAAATAAGTTTATAAATGTTAAGTATAAAAGTTTATAAATAAGTTTATGTAGTAATAAAGAATTTGTTTAATACTAAATCTAAATTAATTTTATTTGTTTTTGGTAGAAATACCTATCATATCATGAACACAGAGCTACATACCTGGTGATTGTATTTTTACATGGGTGCAGTCTATGCAACCCAGAACATTTGGAAAACGACCAATTTTATAAAATTCAGCTTTCACATTTATTTGCTCTTGTTCTGTCTCCGGAAACGTGGCATAAAACCTCAATGCGCACAGCAGTTGATTAATTGGAGCCACTGACTTATTTCTAGGGACATAAACAAATGGTATTTGTTTGGTGATATAACTATGTATGATAAAATTAGTCTACATAGTATATGTAAGTATAGGTAAAATAAAAAACACCATGTTAAAAAAATTATATGTACCTACAAATCGTATTATAGGTAGGTAGGTACTAAAGCATAAATAAAGATATTTATGTAGGTAACTAAAAACTTGGTATACATGAAATTCAATTATTAAAAAATTATTTCAGGTATCAGTTACATACCTGTTATCAGGATATTCCAAAAATTGTTCTATTTTTTCCAATAAAAATATCACAGTTTCTTTGGATAACCTATATCTTCTAAAAAAGTCCACGTCATCATATTGATGAAAGTAATCTGGCCTTATACGATATATACGTGTACGTGAAAATAAACTACGTCTTTGTACTAATTCAACAGTTTCTATAGCGTCCAAACTGTCAAAGAAGTTATTTAATTCTTCACTCATTATTTCACAACCCGAACGACGATACGCTATGCAAACTGTCACTTAAGCTTAGGAGGCGGATTTCCGAGCCCCTAAATTTAAGTGTCCCCTAACTGTCTTAGGTGTCCCTTATGTAATGGTGAAAAAGAAAGTTCTGTTAAGTGTTACTTAAAATCTGTTAGGTGACACCTAAAATTTAAGGATTGTTGGTGAAAATGGGCATAAGTATCTCTATCATGTTTTATTACCAAAATAAAAAATCTAGTGTCAAATAAAAAATAATATCTTATCCCTTTTAACATAATGCCAGCCCGTCCCTGAACAGGCAGTGTATAGCCGTCATTAGTTATTCAATAGTTTATCACGCTGCTCTGTGGAGAACTAGAGAACTATTGCTTTAACGTGACCGTTTTTTGTTCCCCATTAATTGATTTATATTTATTAAACTGTCTGGCAACGTATTATACATCTTCATTCACTCATAGTGTCACGCTTTCCTTTGTCCCACGATCGGGTCAATACACGATAATAAAACCATTTGTGTATCGATCCCCTATTCGCTTAATTATCATGTTAAAATCCTTTATTAATAGAGTCATAAAATATTTTGATGAGGTTCTTCAAACCTTATTATTTTATTTTATTTTTAAAGATTTTGATAGAAGATTGACTATTGTACTCTTATTCACCTAATGGATACCTACATATATCACAGTTTAAGAAGATGTGATATATTAAGTTGGACGGCGAAGTGATCTGATATGCATGTTGACAAGTTCCGGAGAGTGTTTTTATATAAGTAATCTTGCTTATTCCCTTGTATTATTATTCTATTATTATTGTATTATTATTCCCTTGTATTGTTATTCCATTACATTCCCTTGTATTATTCCCTTATATTCTTTGCACAACCCATATCCTAGTCCCACCATGAAAGACAAGGCAAGTTATTTGGTAAGTACTTATAACCAACCAGAAATATGTTTAAAGCCGGATTGTGAAAACAGATTAATACATTTTGTCGGTTGCTGACACTGAACCAGCGAAACCTAACGGAGGGAGACAATTGTTCTACCACTGAGCCACAGATTCTGTATTATTATACTCGTATATCTCAAAATTACTGTTTTATGTACCTCTCATTAGTCATTTGTAAAAACAAATTTACCCTTCAGACAATTTTATCATTGAAGGTTATTTATTTTCATTTCTAAAAACGATTCAAGTATCTCATTCAATGTTACAAATATTATTAGAATTTTTGTATGGCACATAATAATATTTATTAATTTATTTGATGTCAAAATAATATTTTATAA
Source organism: Odontocerum albicorne (assembly GCA_949825065.1). Lineage (NCBI taxonomy): Eukaryota > Metazoa > Arthropoda > Insecta > Trichoptera > Odontoceridae > Odontocerum > Odontocerum albicorne. The sequence goes on from OX463841.1 coordinate 11,278,581, forward strand.
CTTTTCTTATAAAATTAACAAATTAAATTGAAGTTGTCAAAACTATAAATCGTATGATTATATCCTATATTATGTCAGGCGGGTTTATAATTGAGATTCAGCAATGTTCATGACATGGGAATAAATTTCAGAGAAGCCAAATTTTATACATATGCAAGTATTATACATTATTGATTTTTAGTATAAACGGAAATAGTTCATGCAAATAGTCAAGTCCAGCAAAAAAAAAATGAAGTGTCATAAAATATGCTAGATTTGTTGTCAAGTTTTAGCTAAGGAAGGAATTTAATAGTTTTTTTCTATATTAGAGTTTCTTCGGTAAATACTCGCTATAGGCCTATACTCCATTGTACAACAAGTACCTGAAATTATATATAGAATGTATTGTTTGGAAAACTTATTCAGATTGCCGATATACTCGTATTTTACCATAGTCTGTTGAGCTATAAAAATAGGTTGATTACATAATTAATGAAATAATTATTAACTTTGTTTTATATTAATGTCGAATTGGTGTGGTAAGGTGCAAGTAGCTGATTAGTGACAGCCCCGTATCGTATAAACAATTGTGTATATTGTTATTTTTTATGTTTTTGAAACTATTTTGACTTGTGGACTTACTTACCTATGTATTATTGTATTTTAGTATTGTATTGATGTGTCTTTTTCTTTGTAAATTAAGCACTCACTATTTTTTTAAATTATTTTGTGAGGTACATTGTATCATTGATTGAAAATAAAAATTAAGAGAAAGCTATGTTAACTGTATAGTTAATGTCTCGTTTCGAGATTGGGTATAACCTGGGATTGTTGCCATGTGACAATCTCTTTCAATCAATCAGGATGATTTTAAAGAGGTCTTGTGTTAAAACCAGACAAGAACCCTTATTAATCAAATTGGGCACTAACGAGAATCGAACCCGCAACCTCCCAGTTGGACTTAACAACTAGGCTACAAAGATCGAATATTACTTCAATTTAATTGTATTAAATATTGTTTCCTCTTGATCTTCAATATATTATCTTTATATCTTTTGAAAAATAGCAATTTGCTGAGTAAAGTCGATTAACGTATTATATATTTAACTGCTTTTGGTGTATGTAGCACGCAATTTGGGCTTCCTCCTCCCGAAGATGAGTTAATTGCTGATTATACCGTTTACTCGGTTACCGCTTCCGTCTCTCATGAATTGCAGACTAATACGCTTATTATGGTGGTCATTGAAGAGTTTTATCAGACCCATGATCCACCGTCTGAAGCTCTTGAATGGTACTTGTATTGTACATTAATAAGGTTTTTCATAAATTCTTCTTGCCTTATTATTATATTTAGTAACGGAAACCCGTCCAAATTATTATTATTTACGTTAAATACTCGTATTACACATTTATAAAAAAAACAATAAAAAAAAATCGCCTTACCTTTTCTTCGTGTCCATCATAGTTGCTGTCTTCTTTGGAGTTGTGGCAGTCAACTTGGCCTCTTGTTATCATTCCTCTAATTCTTTTTCTTTTAAGTTCCTCTTCTTTTCGGAGTTTGGCGATCGTCGTGGACGTTTTGACATTTGAAGTAGCAGCTCTGAAAAAATATATGGTATCACAGTGAAACCACTCCCGTAAGTACTTTAACCAGGAGATGCGTGCTTCGAGAGACGAATTTCCCCCCTGCAATAACAGTTAAGAATCTTATATTTTTCTCCTCGTATCATATTTCTAAAGTACTCTAACTGTATCCTTTTGATAGTGGACAATATTACCCTATCTTTATTCAACCGTTTCAAGATGTCATTATTACGGACTTTGTTAACCAACGAAACTCAGTATTTCTCGATTGCATAATATTTTAAAAGCTTCTACTTTCTTTGTGGTGGCCTAGGTAAGTTTCCATACTCCAACACCATTGAAAAGTTCAAAGAATGTATAGCAACGCAAAATTCACATACGTAAGTCAAGATCGAAAACCTTATTGCAGAGGAGATACTCCCACACGTTGCACATTTAGGGGATGAGTTTTATATCCGCACTATAGGTACCTGACCTGAATTTTCCCCTGGAATATTAGTTGAGATCTATATTAGATAAATATTAGATATAACATTTTGTAGTATTTCCAGCCCAGAGAGAGGAAGATAAATATGTTGCTTTAGAAGGATTCGGAAGAAGCTACTTGAGATATTGAGGGAAGGAAGGCTGGAACTGGACATGATGGGAGCGGAATTTTCGGCCAGAAATTGAGTTTAATGGGGAATTGCGTTGGCAAGGTTGTGAACTCCGATCCGAAAAGAAAAGATGAAGATAAAAGGATAATGAATATAAGTTGTAGGATCTCGTATTTTTCTCTTTGTATAATAAATCCTCGGTGTAACTACATTGAGAATTGAAATCCTTTATAAACTTTGTAGGCATAACTGAACCATTTAACACGGATGCATGGGTATCATAGTTTCTTTTTATGATTATTTATATTTAAACTTTTAATTTTAATTTTTTTATTTGATGTAATTGGGTTTACCTTGCATCAAATATACGAGTAATATTAAATAAATGGTTTATGTTAAACGGTTGACTTGTCTTCAGTTTCCTTTTTCTAAAAACCATAGGTACCTTAATATATTTTACTTATTCACTTTTCCTTAAATCCGTTACAATAATTCTATAAGAATAGTGCATTTCAAAACGTTATCTAGACAAAAGGAACAAGTTACTATATGATTTCAAAATGTATCCTAAATTTGATCATTATTTTCATCCAGAATATTTTTCGTTAATAGTTCAAGTTGGAAAATGAAACGACATCTGAGATACTTGTATATTATAGATTTAGTGAATATTCTTACGCAGAACGTTCTGCTAACAACTATGTAACAAATATTTTTTTAGTCTATGTAACAAATATTTTTTTGCAGATAATTTTTAACGTGTTCAAAAAGATGAGCAAATTTACTTGATGGAGTAAATCAATATATAAACCGGAAATTGAAGCAACGTTCCACATTATATAAATGCCGGTTAATTTTAACGACGTTGGTTCTGACATTAAAATTACGGTTATTATAATTTATTCTCTTTTTAACTTTTAAAAGTTTTTTTAAAAGTGACACATTTTCCCCTGTTTTAAAAGTGACACATTTTCCCCTGTTTTAAAAGTGACACATTTTTCCGTTTTAAAAGTGACACATTTTTCAAAAAAATCTGAAGTTTTAATTTTTTTTCTCAAAGTAACGTAAAATTTAAAAGTTTTCTCTTCATTTGTTTTCGTTATTGTAATGTATGGAGTGATATTTCAAAGGTATTATTAAGATTTATTTTCAGAGTGAAATTCAAAAGTTTTTTCAGTAGTAACATTTATTTTCCATCCTTAAAATATGCATTATTGAAATTCCATGATCTTTTTATGTTAAAAACTAATGCATATTACTTAAGACTCAGATCTAAATATGCTATCAGTTTTCATATAATATGAAGTTCAGTTCGGTTGAGTTTGATACCATTACCACTCACGCTGTTATGGGGGAGAAAATAAGTCCCCATCCAGCGCGATCTACATAAGAATATCGAAATCTTTTTATTATGAATGCGACGTCACGCAGTGACGAAGAATAAAACTTCCTAAAAGGATTCCTTCTCCAGTGATGAACTTAAGGTCAGAAGTCATGTGAGAAGGAAAATAATATGCACCGCAGTAAAACATACTTATATACGTGGCTTAAGATCTGGCATACAAACGTCCTAGCAAGTTGTCAGTACTTTCGCAGAAAATTTCAAATACAACGAAACTATTATTTGACACCATTATATCGGAGTCCGAAGATGAACCAATGTAAGGCTGACGGGAGCTTTCTTCTGAAATCATTGAATCGATTATCATCACAGTACCATATAACATGAGAAGGTAATTATTAATGATTATTTTTTTTTAATCATATTATAACGGAGTAAGATCGTGTAAGTCGGATGCTGAGGATCTTGTGGATCGAACGAATGAAGAACGAACGTCTCCATACTCCAGGAGTTAAATGTGATTGTACCTACAACTGCCCTCAATATTCTTTCAGCGCATTATGTAGTTTTTATCCAGACTTTGAATCGATAGTCATAGCAATTGTATCAGGAAAAATATAAAGAAGTAGAGCGCCAGCAAGATGAGGTGATCAAGTGGAGGTATTCACTGAGGGAAGCCTGTACACTGTCATGCCAACGGCAAGTGATAGTCACAGCATGTACCACCAAAATTACGTAGATTACGACCCTCGGTAAAGAGGAACGACAGGGATGAAGATTATTTGATATGCTGAAGATTTTTAGTACGTGAAAATGCTACGATTCTTGTTAATTCCGTTTGAACTGAACCATCTTGGGATAATTTTCAACGCTTATAAGTAGAAATTACTTGGAACATGTACTTAGAGGAGCAAAGTACAAATTACTGCACCTGATCATCGAAGACAAAATATAAGGCTGAAGAGGTGTTGGCAGGAGGCAAATCTCCTGGCTCCGCAATATACGTGATTGGACTGGCATAAGGGACGTTGGAGATCTTTTTCGGACTGCCGGGGACAAAGATATCTACTCTCAAGTGATATTCAACATTGCGGGGACCTGCCATGACACTGAGAAGAAGAAGAAGATAAGTATAAAGAAAAAAAAAACGTTTAAATTTAGATTCCTCAAATCGTTTTCATTAAGATACTTAAAAAAATGTTACATTTATAATAGAAACCAAAAAATCAACAATTTGAATGCAAGATGACATATTTAAGTAACTTATTAAGATAAAATTAAGGACATAAACAATCTAAAATAATTTTAATCAGGCGCTCTTAATTGGTCCAACATATGAAAATATTTATTAATATCCAGAAGAGTTTTGTGATACAAAGTACGAGTATTATTTAAATCCATCACAGGAAGAAAATGAAAGATAATATTATAGAATTAAATTTAAATGAAGTGTTAAAATATTTTTGTATCAGCAGAATCAAAACGAACCACTTAAAATTGGTCGAAACAGTTAATTAAAAGAAATTTTTAATCTTCAGTCAATGTCTCCGCTTATTTTTAAAGAAATATATATTTAAAATTCAAAAGAAAAACATGCAATGAAATCGCTTCGACGATAAGTCCAATTTATCTGTCCCATTCCGCATATCAATACGATTCTCTTATCAAGTCCTCGCTTGTATTCTGCATTCATCCTACTTAGTTCGTTCTGCCAACTTAATGGCTCTCTTTCATACATCAGCTTTAAACTAAAGTCAGCGCCGAACTGCTATTATTACCAATAAAGTATTTAAGGATTTTAATTTAGGAAATATATTACTTTTCAAGTATAAACTTTATCTCTATAGTGCCATTACAAGACACTGGTTCAATGATTTATTTATTTAACACTTTTATTGCAAATACAATCTGGCGGGCTTATTGCCAGGCGGCAATCTCTTCCAACCAACCAGACAAAAGTAAATGAAGTAAATTACGTGGTCGCATAAATCATTCAAATGACTATCCATCCCACAAAATCTATAAACATATACGTGAGCACATGCCCACGAGCCTCACAAAGACGGACAATCACCCGAACGTTATTTTTCATATAAAGTGAGATATCATCAATCAAAAGGAAATGAAGGGATGGTGGAGAGGAATGGAAAAGAAAAATCAGGAATAATGATTGTGCCGTTAACTGTAAGCTAGGGCTAAAGAACTGTCTTGGTGTTTTCTAAACCAGCCCAATGAGATTTACCATTCATTATAAGGTCGAATTAATCTATAATAGATATCTGTCCACAAATAAATGCCAGTATCTACTTGAATTGATTAAGAAACGGTTTCAGTTGACTTTTAAATATTCAATAAAATACTGAGGAGATAGCATTATCGGGTTATTATTTTCGTTTACTGAAACTGAATAAGTCTTATTAAAATACCTAACACAAAATATTTAAAAGTTTAGTAGCTTCAATAACAACTCCAAGATATATCTTATTTGGTTTAAGAGTTTAGTAGCTTCAATAACAACTCCAAGATATATATTATTTAGTTTAAGAGTTTAGTAGCTTCAATAACAACTCCAAGATATATCTTATTTGGTTTAAGAGTTTAGTAGCTTCAATAACAACTCCAACATATATCTTATTTGGTTTAAGAGTTTAGTAGCTTCAATAACAACTCCAAGATATATCTTATTTGGTTTAAGAGTTTAGTAGCTTTAATAACAACTCCAATATATACGAGTATCTTATTTGAGTATTGCTGGTCTATTTGGTGAAGAAAATTGTTTGATGAAAACACATGTTTACAATTAGATTGATGTGGGAACTGCCAAGGTAGTGCGTCATATGAAATTCATACCCTAATATCAATTTATCCGTAATTAACGCAGCGTTATATAAAAATAATGAACGATTTTTATAAAAAAAATATAATTTGGAAGTCAAAATGTTAGCCGGAAACTAATGTCGTCTTTCTCGGATAGATGTCGTTAGGACAAATATTTTGTTACTAACTTCATTGCTGAATATACTCGTATATTATAATGAAAAGTTAGCGCATTTTCTGTCATTGCTTATTCAAATGGTTTGAGTGTTTTTAGAGACATGTTAAGGAAGTAACAAAATAAGTTATTTTTCTGTTCACAAAGGAAAAAAATACGTCAATAAAACAAATATCTTCAAACACATATGATCGTTTGCTGTATCAAGACGATGATGCAGCAAACGATTATGTGTGTCTAATGTGGTTTAAATCACTGCATAATAGTCAAATTCGAAGATGTTCTCTGTTCAGGAAGATCGTTTACTATTGATGACGACTAGTCAAGGTTTTGATAGTGAATATCTAGCGTTCTACAGCACGAGAGATTGCTTAAATACTAAAAATACCAACTGTCTACGAGCATTTGGTGCCATTTTCTGTTTTAATTAGATCTAAAAATAACGTAATTGCTTTCCGGATAAATCTATTACAGTAACATTAAGATTGAAACGATCCTTTATTTAACTTAATTATAGATCCAGGTCTAGTTAGAGAATGTGACAACCTAATAATTTGAATTACAAGTTAGTTAATTTACTTTACAGTGAATAAAATAATAACGGAACCTTATACATACAAAAAATTAAACGAATATAAATAATCAGTTTATATACCTGTAGTAAAAACACGGATCTGGTTCAGGACTTTATTGGCCGGTCGAAAAAAATTCGCACAAAATCCCAGGAACGCATATCCGTAAAGAGGTACATAGTGGTCACTTATACAAGTACGTTGCGTCCATTAGTATCATGAATAAACAATACAAGCACGGCCGTCATTAGGTCGGCAGGGCTGTCATTAGTCGTCCAGTGATCTGTCCACCGTTCTGACGGGGATGGTCGACTTAATTAACTTTATCGGGAACAATGTGACAGCCGCCTCGATACAAAATATGTCCATAGATGTCGCCCGTGTACCACGTGAAATCTCTTCGTTCCATATCTGATGCATGCGAACACTGATTTGTATGGCCAACGTGGACATTTTTTATCATTTCCGACACTTTGATATACGAATTGACAGGAACGATTAAATTAATTCATGTACTTGAATATATTTCAATTCACTTACTCTCAGCGGATTTTGAAATATTAGAAAGATTTTTTTGTATTGTAATATAACACCTATGGACATTATAATTATAGAAAGACTTTCGATAACACGCAAGAAAAGAATTCTAACATATTTTGGGCGTATTGCCAGAAATCGTAACGAAAGTCTGAAGAAGCCGGTGAACACGGGGATAGTTGAGGGTGTACGTAAAAGAGGATGAAGGTATCCTAGAAGATGAACGAACAAATAAACGAATCAACATGATTCTCTTTAAACGCAACATTAAAAATAGTTCAGGACCAGGGAGGGTGGAGACAAGTGTTGTGTACTAAATATTATATATATTGTAGTACAGGACCACGACGCTGAGCATAGTGGATGCGGAGGGGCATAACGACCAAGCGATGTTTCAGCCACAACCTTGACGGGGACCATCAAACCGATTCACACTTTAAGTCCAGGAATATTTTGTTCACATTCACAATAGATATATTCACTCCTATAGTGTTGTAGTTTGAGATATAGATTGCTAAATTCGGCAAGGACGATTCCATCTCTCCGCTGATCTTGCCCTTTTCTATATGACGGACCATAAATAGAGTAAGGAAATTCAATGGAGATGGTGATTGTTGCAATATGACAATGATTTATATTAATCTGGACAATTTTATGGCTACAGTTATTTGATGTCCTTCTCTACTGACGGGGCTTTTGTTGCTTATTGCCAGTCCTGTGGCGTAAAATTGTCTGCCTCTAAGTGTTCGAGATATGAGTGGTGTGTGCAGGTTTAGGAAGCACGTGAAGAAACCTTTATTGGGAGGTCTTATCAAAACTTATGATTATATATGAACACTACACTACACCACTAATGTTATGTTACTATCACTTATCGGAAGAACTACAAAGGTTTCTTTGTAGTTCTTTATCTCTTTGTAGGTTTTCTGTGTTTTTTTACTAAATATGTTTTTCTAAATATAATCAGATGAGAAGTGCCTAATCTAATCGCCGTATCCACAACCTTTCTATTCGTATGCTCAACGTTTTTTTGTAATATTTTTAATCTGTCAATAAAAGAGGGTTGAATCCTGAGTTAGAGCGCCTTTGAATAGGATCTGCTCTCGAATCGGCGCTATATAACGACGACTTCCGTGGCCTAGTTGGAAATACGTATGTCTAAATCCGAGGATTGCGGGTACGATTACCGTTGGAACCTAGATTTTTTAAAAGGTTTCCAGTCTGGTTTTTACTCAAGACCTCTTGAACATATTTCTACTTAGTTAGAAGAGATTGTCACATGGCAATAAGTCTGTCAGTTTGTTCTGTAAACAACGAAAGTGTAATACGATACAATATAAATATTACTTTTATAATAATTATTAAATTTATACATGGGAGTAAGTACAACCTATTTTATATTGTTTGATGATAAGTATTGGGTGTTAACATAAGTTGTGTATATTTTTTTCCAATTTAAAAATGAGCATCAAAAGTAAAACAAAATGGTAAATGTTTTATTTGATAACTATTTTATTTGATTACAAGCCTTCAAAATAGAATGTCAAGTAGACGAAAGTGAGCATTTTCAACATCTCCTTCTGTTCGCGTTCAATCGAGGGAATAAAGCTGCCAAAGCTGCTCGCGATATTTGTGATGTGTACGGCGAAGATGCTATGAATGAAAGGACAGCTTGTTGATGGTTTTTGCGTTTAAAAGACGGTAATTTCGACCTGAAAGACATGGAGCGTTCCGGACGACCAGCGGACTTCGATGAAGACCGCTTAAACCATATTATTTATGAATTATAACATTTACCATTTTGTTTTACTTTTGGTGCTCATTTTTAAATTGAAAAAAAAAAACGGACACAACTTATGTTAACACATAATACTTTGTCTTTGGGGCTTAGCAGTTTGCAGGTTTCACGCAGCGATCAGTTTTTAAGATCGTCATTATATATTGTTTCAGTCCATCGGGGTAACTTGATTTAGCTCATCACGAGTTCTTCATTGTTTATGGCCAGTTCTCGGAATCACATAAAAGAGTAATCATGAAAACAATATTATCATTATGATCACTATAAATTTTGCTTGTGGTTTTTATTGGAAGAGTTTAATACCATGACAAGACACAAAACTATTTGAGACTTTAAAAATGTATTTATATTTATATTTTCCTTTCAAGTATCATAACACGAAATTTACTTTAAAAACTTTAAACTAGCTGATTGACTTATTAGAAATTTTATTCAATCAGCTTACTCCATGAGTCATCATCATGTTATCTCGTCACATCATCATGTTATCTCGTCACATCATCATGTTATCTCGTCACATAAAAAAGTATAAAAAATCCTTAATTCTTCAAAATATACAACCTGATTAAATAACTGAAATATGAAATAAACAATCAACGAAGAAGTTTTTCTATGTTTCAAGGAAATATCACATGATTATGAAGATACTCAATTATTTCTCAATGTACAATTCAGTAATTTAAGGGAAGAATTCACAAGAGAGGGAATATCTGCAATATTCAGAGAACATATTCACGAACTTGGAATTGTGTTTTTAATAAACAAACAACTTCATCAAACATCCATCTAATATTAGCGTGCTCTACTCTCAATTGCGGGCTCCAAACAATGGCTAAAAAATATTGTATATCTCTTCTATAAATTGATTCCCTTTTCGCTTTCTTCCAACACCTTCTGTTTCCCATCAATTGGTGACATCTCTCTTATTTTTTTCTAATAAATATGTATCATTTTTACCATATTTTACACTTACCTGTCTTAATTTATTGTCCGGTTCTTTGGATAAATTGCCACTTGGCAATAATTTAGTTAGTGTGTGCTTGGCGGTAAGAAATATAATGTAATAAATAAAAAAATAGAATAAACTTTTTGACACTCTTTTTACAATACATCTTATTATTTCGAAACACTGGTTACCCCAATAGCACTTAATTGGTAGCTAATAAGCGCTTGGACATCAACACATTCAAGTGAACAATAAACACATCTAAGTAAAATCAGTCTTGGGACCACCGAAAATCGAACCAGGTTGGTCCAAGTGGTAAGCAAGCATGGTGATCACTAGGTAACGACGCTGAGCTTGCTTTTTTCTTGTGTTACTTCAGTGTATCTTAAACCGAAGGCTGCATGTATGGGGTCGAATACAATTTTGTCTCTCAGTCACACTCTTGAAAATGTTTGGATTACGTATGCAGATTTACTGAGGAGTACTATATCAATGAACTTAAAATAAAAAAAATACAGTTCTTCATGTTTCAAGTGTACTCTCTCAAAGAATCAAAAATTAAATTGGATAATCGTTTCATAATAATACCTCTGAAAAAATCTAAACACCCAAATTAATTGTTAATATCGGACCATTACAATCTGAACAATGAATTTAAATAAGTATCATTAATAATGTGTAAATGGAATAATCAAGCGATCACTGATCACACAAACGACTTAAAGATAAACGTCTTATGAATAATGCATTCAGTCGAGTGTCGTTATAAAGCGTTTAGCGATAATTTGTTGTTCTTTGTTGTAATGCGGCTTATTCAACAGAACAAGCCAAACCACCCACAAGCGTCGTATTTCTCCGGAATAATCGCTCATTACGACTAAACTGTGTACAATATAATAGTTGGAACAACAGACGAACAATGGACTTCGACTTAAATTTCTTAATATTCGGAATATAAAGATGAATCCTTTTGGAAATACAAATAGTTCGAACCGTTTGATAGTTCAGACAGGGCCGTTAGTAGAAACACTACCACCAGTGTGCCCAAATTGTAAAACATAGTAACATATGGAGAGCGTAAAAATGTCTATCACCAGCTAATATGTTTAGCTTCTTCCAAAATAAAGACTTTTACAGCAATTTTCTGGTATAAAATAGTATGTCTATCAAGCAACTAAGTCAAAAATAGTAACAGTCGAGATGTACAATATGAATGCAGAAAAATAATGTTTTTGGACAAAAAAATGTGGGGTTCTGTTCTTTTTCTCGTGTAAGTTCTCGTGTAATCTGTTTGAATCATGAATATAATTCGTATATCTGTCTGAACATCGTGTAGCCAAGCATATGCCAAAGACTGATAAATTATGATCCTTGTAACATATCTATCACGTATATGCTAATTTTGCCTTCTTATTATCACTCCCATGTATGTATATATATACATTTTTTTCACTTTAATGCCCCAAATAAAATGGGTTTATTCAGTGGCACTTAAAAATGGGCATTTGAGTTAATATTATCACAAAAAAGCTATTAAAGTCAGATATACCTGTATAATTATTAACAAGTTAATTTTATTTTAACATTCTTAAACAATTAAATAATATAATATTAAAATAAATAAAATAATATTAATTTATTTTATAAGGATTACGAATTTAAAAATGTTTACAGAATTATCATTTAACATTCCTGTACACAATTATTCTAAACGTTGCAATAAAGAGTTAACATTCGTTCTGATAATTGGTCGCCAGCGTGCACCGCATTCATCCCTCTTAAATAAATGACGGTCCTGACTCCACGTTTGTTGAAGTGAATTTGAAGGATTAGCAATTTGAAGTTATTCAATTCTTTGTCACAAAAGGTGAAACTTTTGTTCGTTGTTTGGTGTACATAATAGATCTGAGATCTACCGGTAGTTAATCCGGGTAATATTCATCTTCGTTGGCAATTTTAGTTAAACACTCACCTTAAAGGGTTATTAATTACAGCTCAAGGAGTTCGTTAAATAATATGTGAAGATCCTTTGTGCTGGAAGGACCTGAACAGATGATTTCAAGTGGAAACATATTCACGTTAATAGTTTTATTTAAGAACCGATGTGCTTTTGAGAGGACTTAAAAATATGGCAGGTAATTTAGGTTTAATGGTGTTTGTTTCCTTTGTACATGTTGTTTGAAAAAAAACTAGTTTGTTCAAGCTGAATATTTTTCAACTTTAAATGAGTATGATGAAACATGCAGAGAAGATTTGAAATATATATCTTTTCAAATTTTGGTCTTCATCAAGGCGAAAAAAAAACATTAAATAGAAATACTTCTGATGTTTAAGACTTATATCTGAATTTTTATTCATACTGGAAAAAATTATCATTTTTTCGGCAAATTTTTAAATTTAAGATAAAATTACCTTTTTCGTTATATTTTAATCAGTTTTTATTTTACTTTCATGAGTCAAAATCTGTAGTCCAGATCGTAGAAAGCTTTGGTTTTAAACTTGAGGAGTTCGGGTTGGATTCCAGAGAGTACATAAAACTAAAATTAAATATGATTTATGAAGCCTTTGAACTTCTTTCTGGTTGGTTGGAAAAAATCTTATACTACAGTAAGCCCACTGGATCGCACTTTACCATATATAGAAAAAGAGTAATGTGACATAATCATTATGAACATTCTCAAATAATATATGGAGAATATATTGTTTTATCGTGTTACACTTTTGTTGTATACAGTAGAACTTATTGGTATGTGGCGATCTGTTACAAACAACCAGAAAGTTGTTTAAGAAGACATAAGTGAAATTATTTAAAAAAAATCTGAGTTGGAATACAAGCGTCTTACCAACTTTGTTTTGGAGGTCGTTAATACATTCACAATGAAATGAAAGAGAAATTTACCATCAGAAATTAGGGCACACAATAATAAGTTTAATATGTATGAATATAGTGCTCAGTTTTAAAATTTGCTTATTGATAGTTTTTAAAAGTATTATTTTACTGTTTTGATGTTTTCTACGGTATTATTTTTCTATGGAGACTACACAATTAAATAATTTCTATATAAGTTTTTTAACAACATTTTTCATCTATGTTTATTTTGGCTTATTTTTGAAGCAACTTTGTGTTTTCATAGTTATTATTTTAAATTTGAATTAGTCTGTCTCATGGTTGAATTTTTTGACATTTATCATGGTCTTGAGGCATCTGCTCTAAAAATGAGTGTGTTTTTTTTCTTGGGTATTTGTATTATTCTAAAATTCAGAGACAAATAGTAAAACAGGCAGCATAAATACGTCAAATAGCCAACACTTGTCAAACAGCCAATAACGAACACTTCGTCCTCAAACTAATTGCTGAGATATGCTCCTCAGATTTATTAACCGCTGACAGTTTTGATGAATCAAATATTTAAAAGGCACTTGAGTAGATAAAAAATGCTGATCTGGTAAATTGCGTTGCAGCATCATTGGTATCGATTACGACATAGAGGATGGTTTATGTGAGACAAATTCAGCTAATAATTTTACCGAGGCACACACCAAGCAGGGAGTTATCACGATGGGTGGCAAACTTTAGTCAGGATCGTCTCGGAGTGTCTGCGTTCTCCCTCCTGTTCCATGTTGCATGGAGTCATCGCCGTACCGCCTTGGAATCGGGTGACATCATCATTTCAAAAAATATAATATATTCATTAATATTTATATTGAAAGTTCAATGCCTTGTGTTATTAGGTTAATGTCTATTACTTTAGACAGCCTCCGTTGCATAGTTGGTAATACGCCTGAATTCAACCCTCGGGGGTTTGGGTTCGAATCCCGATGATTTAAAAAAAAAGGTCCAGGTTTGGTTCGTCTAATAACAACTCTCGTGTTTGCTAGACGTGTGCGAGTATTGTTTCTTCTTCATATGCGTTAGTATTACCAACACGTGCCATAGCAGACTGTGAGTGTCGTGCCCACTTCAGTTGTAATAAGACCGAAGACAGTATTGTCTCTCGGCCATGTTATTTATGATAGTATGTTCATATCACTAATTAAGACAAGTTGAAGAGTTTGTGATGAGAGCGTACGGATTAGGATTAACATACATACATATCATAATACCATTTTCCTGTGAGGGTAGTAGACAGACTTCCCTATCTCAATACGTATCCTTAGCTTCTTCTGTACACCTTTTCTATATACCTTCTCATACACCTCCAAATCAATACGCCTTCTCGTACACCTCCTACGATTTTTCTGACTCCTTTCATTTCTTTCTTTCAAAATATCATTCTCTTTATCCAATCATGCTTTCCTTGGTCTTCCTCTTACACGCGTTGCATTCACATTTGCACTGTACACTCTGGAACCAGTTACAAACCAATGTTAGACTCGCTCCGTCCTTGGCATGCCTTAAGAAGCGATTGAAAAAAACTCGTAATTTTTGTCAGTAATATAATGTGTTTCGTTCCTGATTTTTATTTCCTCTCTGCCATCCTTTCCTTTTCCTTTGATTGATGATATCTCACTTTTACTTCAATATGTTTATGTCAATAAATTTCATAAATATGAATAATCTTTTGAATATTTTTAACGACCATGTCACTTGCTTTAAATAATGTTGTCTGGTTGGTTGGAAGAGATTGCTGCCTGGCAATAAACTCTCCAGATTGTATTAACAATGATGTGTTAAATAAATAAAGAAATATATTTGTCTTGTTAGTCTTTTCTCATTTATTCGCTCCACATACACCAAATTATCTCGGAATGGTATTCTTTGCCTTACTCAACACATCATCCTTAAGAATTAAAATTAATCATTGATACATTTTGGTTAAGCTTTCAATTAAGTATGTAATGAATATGAATCCTTTTGATAAATAATAATAACTTTAATATCGCCAGTTAAAGAGCGACCTCTAATTTGTATGACAGTCTCTTATAATTTATAAAAGTCGGCAGCATCTAAGTATTATACGAGTATATTCTAGTGAGTCATCTTAGCCGTGTCATTATGTCTCAGGGTCGTGATCATTCGTGACGCTTATTCCAACACTGTTGACCAAGTTGCTCCACTCCTGGCGACTCTTGTATAAGGCCGTATACAAAGTATCGCCCATCCAAATACTTTACTTGGTCGCCTCTGTCACTCAGCTCTCTGACTCACTTTTTCTTTCTTGAAACACTGCTATCACCAGTCTGTCTTAGTTATCTGACTTTCACAAGGTAATTTTTTTTAATAATAGTAACAATTATAGTAAAATGACAATTTATATAGCGCCGTTTAGAGATCAAACCGTCCTCAAGAGCACTCCAACTCGAGACTCGAACCCATTAATATTGACAGACTAAAAATATTACATTATAATTTTTTTGGTTAAATGTCTTCTTCTTCCTTTTCTTTTACGCCTGTTGGCCTGTTATGGTCCTGCATCATCGTTTCCCTCTTGTGACGTCGACTACCAGCTGCCTTTCCATATTTTGAGAGGTTGTCCTGGAGGTTTACTTGCTTGGGGGATACTGTTCCTGGCCATTCTTACGGCTCTTGGTTGCGCCATTCAGGATACATGTTGGTTCCAGAACCTTCCTCTCTGTCGTCCCCATCTGACAATATCTTCAACTTAGTTAAATATAAGGATAGGAAAGTAGTGACGCTTTTCCGCTTCTGCATATATTCAGAAAAACATATTTGAACTTACCTTATGAAGACAAACTACGAAGAAACATTTGCAGATTTTCGGATACCTGTGTGATATAACACGTTCAACTTGAGGTGTAGTATTCATAAATGATCATCAATTTTGATAAGAACTCCTAAAAAAGGTTGTCTTCAAGTGATATACGCTGAAGGTAAATCGCAGCTAGTAAGACTTTATGAGTTTTCTCAAGATGTAGTGGGTAGTTCTCCTAACAGTCCTGGGGATCTGGAGCAATCTTCACTGACACCATATCTAGAATAATATGGTGGTTATCGGGCCTCACTGTCCTTCTGTCTCAACATTTCAAGTATCCACTGATATGTCTAGAAATTATTTTCAGATATTTCAAACAATTCAAATTATAGGTAATTAGACTAAAAGAGAGCTTTTTACATAAGTCAAGTAGATTGCAGTAGCTGCAGGCGTAAAATAGCAAATGAACACAATATTCTTGTATCCTAGTCAGTGTTGAGACTAACAAAAATAGGAATATTGATTTTTGTAATCCAAATACATCAGATTTCATAGCGTTAACGCTATATAAATAATTTCGAATGTTTATTGTCGTATAAAGTACCTGTCGACTTTCATAGAGTACTGTTGGAATATTCGTCTTGTCAAGTTTTGATTTTTAATACTGAGAAAATAATTTTGTCTCAAGATGTTTCAATGCTTTCAGGCGTTTTCATATGTTTTTGATTGCTTAGAATAAGTTGTCAAAAATTTGCTATTAAAAAAATAACTTTTTTATCATTTAAAAACATTGTGCCAATAATGTCAAGTTTCTGATTTTTTGTTTATATTATTGGATTTTTTTTCTGATAAACAAATGTTTTGATCCTTGTAAACCTATACATTTACTCATATTTTTCTGATAAACAAATGTTTTGATTCTAGTAAACCTACGTATTTAGTCATATTTTTCTGATAAACAAATGTTTTGATCCTAGTAAACCTACATATTTAGTCATATTTTTCTGATAAACAAATATTTTAATTCTAGTAAACCTACGTATTTAGTCATATTTTTCTGATAAACAAATGTTTTGATCCTAGTAAACCTACATATTTAGTCATATTTTTCTGATAAACAAATATTTTAATTCTAGTAAACCTACGTATTTAGTCATATTTTTCTGATAAACAAATGTTTTGATCCTAGTAAACCTACATATTTAGTCATATTTTTCTGATAAACAAATGTTTTGATCCTAGTAAACCTACATATTTAGTCATATTTTTCACGTGTTACAATTATTCGTGAGTTAAATTTTTATATTTCTTCATCCATTCATGTTCTTCATCCTCATTCTGAAAATTTCGGGGCTTTAACGCTGATACAACTCACATCCATTCGCCTCTGTTCCCCTCCATCATCGTTAATGTCAAGAGCAGTCTTAGCCTCTTCTCAGTTAGCCTCCTCAGTCATCTTTTCCAGGTATGTCTCGGTCATCCTATCTATCTTCTATCTGAAGAGTTCGCCAAGAAAATTACTTTGGAAGACGATTTGGAGTCATTATTAATAATTACTACATCTCAGCTGATATGATGAAACTCGATATAATAAACCCAATGTTATATTTCTAGTTTCATAGTTCTTAACATCTTCAGCATTCTCATGTATTTCTATTGTAGGAGTAGATATATATTTTTAGGTCAAAGAAAATTTGCGAATTATTCTCACGACTCGCAGAAATAATTTTAAAAAGAAATTTCAAAGAAAATAGCGTTCATTCATTAGTATGCCAAGAACTCCTCGCGGTGTAAATGGCCTCACTTAGAGAATTATTATAATTTAAATAAATTAACATAATTTATTTAGGATCCGCTGAATTGCTGCTGGCTCTCGTGTAGGCATGATATTGATACTTCGAAGCAGTTAGCCGAGTTCTTGATACATGAGAAGCGACTTATTGATAGGTTGAGTAATTAATTAGATTAGGATAATGGGTTTAAAGCGATTAAGACATTGAAATTAAATGAACAAAAAACTACGGATATTTAAGATCTATATAGATATGTGTCTATTTGGTTTTGAACAAAAAAGGTTGATGGAATTTTGTAGACGTATGAAGATCGGATTTAAAATATACTTTGTAAACTAAATGGAATTACGAGGTTGCATTATGAACGAAATATTCGATTAAATAAATTTTAATAAAACATACCACTGATACACTTAACA
This sequence comes from Odontocerum albicorne, assembly GCA_949825065.1. Classification (NCBI taxonomy): domain Eukaryota; kingdom Metazoa; phylum Arthropoda; class Insecta; order Trichoptera; family Odontoceridae; genus Odontocerum; species Odontocerum albicorne. The sequence continues at coordinate 11,296,793 of OX463841.1, forward strand.
AATTATGTACTTAATTATAGATGAACCTATGTTACTTATTTAAATACATAACTAAAAAAACTGATGGTGTCTGGGAGAAAAAAGTTATAAAAAGTTGAAATAATGAACCAATGATTAAAAAAATATAAAGTTGACGATTATTGTAATGAAATATAATTTAATGAAACATTTTTTTTCATTAATTCGTTGTACATGCTAAAATCATCTCAGAGTGCTTTTTTTCATCTTACTCAACACATCTTAAGTTTTAAATTCACACTCATCTCTGATATATTATTTATAGTTAAGGTATTGTGGAGGTTTCAAAACATTGTAATTTGTTTTATCAAACACTGTTTATTCCACTTTTTTGTAACGTTATAACCCTACCGGTTTCAAGGCTTTCACTTAGTCTTGTTTGTGCTCCCCTGATGATGAGGTGAAAGCATTGAAACCGGCAGGGTTATACCGTTACAAAAAGTGAAAGTATTGGCAACTTACTGGGTTGTTTGAACACCAAAGTCACTTTATAAGAAAAACATCTGCTTTACGAGTCGTTTTCCTTGTCCTATGATGTCCGTCCTCTCTACTATTCTTTTCATACTAAGGTGTGTTGTCAACGGAGAAGGAGTCCCTGTTAGTTCCTTCTTCGTCACTACGTGACGTCGCGCTCATTAAACAAAATAAAGAAGATTTCGATCTTCTAGTGTAGATCGTGCTAGATGGGGATTTATTTTGTACTCCATACCAGCGTGGGTGGATTTGGGATCGAACTGAACTGAATTGAACTGAACTATTAATTCGAATATCGCATTTACTTTTTCTATCGCCATGAAAGACATTTTAACAAACTTTGTTTTTTATAAAATAAAATTATTTCAAATAAAATGTATGTTTTATTAACATTTGTATGATAGAATTAGACGAATCTTGCTTTGTTTTATTTAAGAATATTTTTATGAATCAATTCTTAAAGAAATATGCGATAGTTTTAACGTTTTATTATTAAATGCCGTGTTAAATCATCCGGTAAAAGGCAGAATATTGACAGCAAACAATAGGAATTATGGTGATGCGCGGAACGTTTCGGATTGGGACCGAAACATCCTCAAGGCAAAATCATAAACACCAGTCGAGAACGAAAAACGCGCCAAGGGCGTGCTTTTATATTCATAACATAGGAATTCTTGATTTAAAAGAATGTGAACAAATTTATTTTTTATAGTGAATATTGAATTTAAATTAGGGGGTAGAAAAAATATAAAAAAAGTGAATGACATTGTGTGTTGAAAATTCGGTCTTTAAAAAAAGTGACACTTAATATTAAGACTCAAAATTTCCAAAATGAAGTATAATATATTCCTTTCTACATATAATATACTGTCATGTATTATACGAGTATAATATATAATGAATTTAAAATTCGTTTATTATTTAGTCTTCAGAAGGAGAGTAGCATCACCGAAGAGGCTAAAATTAATAAGTAGTTGTTTGGATAGTTTCCCTGTTGGGCTAGGTAGAGAGGACAGATCGCTAGACTTTCATATCTCGAAAATCTTTTGCCTATTGTATGTCCATACACCTTCTCATACAAATCCTACCACGTCTTCCATTCGCATTTGCATAGTACTCGTATATTTGTTTTCTTAGTCTTTCTTTGTCCATTCGTTTTATGTGCATATACAAAAGCAGAACAGATCTATGATGTAGAATATTATGAAAATATTTAGCACAAAAATGATTAAGGATAATATCATTTCGATACTTTAAATAAAAAATATTTTCTGTATAAATATTATACGGCCATTTGTTTACTAAGCTAACCAGCTAAAAATCATAAAAAAGGTACGGACATTTTGATTTGGACATTTACGTAAATCCAAACTTCGGTGGGAAGTTGAGTTATCAACCACTTGGCTACGGAGGTTTTCGAATAAATAACTAAAAACCAAAAACAGTCATTTAATTTACAGTACGCCTCTGATTATCGCACAGGATCTTTACACACAAAACATCACCGCACACGTCGAGGTGTAGAAAAAATCATCCACTGGTCAAGCCCGGCGAGGACAATGGGGAATCATCATTTGCAATAATGCATGGCTAATTTCTTGTCTCAAGCGAGAATAGCGCGGGCCGGTGCTGCGAGGATTCGCATGCTGTGCGAATCTATGTTACTTAGAGTGCCGCAAATATAGGTGGTAGTTTTATTAATTTATGTTTTTTTCTTAAGAAATTCATATCAAAGGCATATGTTTTTTTTTCATCCAACAAGATTGTCGAAAAATCAAACAAGGCTAGTTTTTCGATACCTCTATCTGTTATTACAAACGGATATAGGTGAGTTATATATTTTTTACAATGCAAATTATTCTCTCAACGTGTTCAAACCATCTGAAAATAGTTGGTAAAACATGGTACGTCAGGTGGGCTTGTTGCTATACACTATTTTTTTTTCAAACAAACTGTTTATCTTGGATATATTAAACTGTTTAAATCTATTATATATCTTACAAAAAAATATATTTGAATGAAAGTTTATATTTTAGGAACTCGACCAATTAGATTTTTGCTTCATTCCCATATATTTATTAATGAATTTAAAAAAAATGTGTATACGAAAATAAACTGGTCAAAAACATGATTCTGATGTTGGATCACAGCGAAATATTTCTTTGCCGAAGCTTCTCACTTTAACAAATAAATTAGGTACATTTCGACACTTTTGAAGGTTTTGGAGGTAGTCAAAAGGAATCTACTGTCCGAGGAAAAGAATAAATATGTACCTGGAGAAAGATGACGAATGTTGACAGGCTGTAACAAATTTGTGCCATTTTTTGTAGTGTCATAATGAACATAAATGAGCCCAAGTGTTATTGGGACGGCAAATTATTATTATTTTTTAAATGAGGTAGATTTATCATTGAACGAGAAAGCTCTTCTTTTTGAGTGGTGTAAAATCATTTCTGACATTTTTAGTGCAAGTTAACACGTTTTTAACTGTCATTGCCTTTACGCTGAATATGCATTTAATGTCGGATAAATATTGTTCATAATAACAGCACCTTTTCGGTGTGCTTGCATAGTGTAGGTATATTTAATATTTTATAAGTTGGGCAAAAGATTCAAGTCTTAAAAGGAATGAATAGAAATTCTTGTTAAGTATTCTAAGATTTTTGTAAACTGTAAATTTATTATAAATATTATTGTTAGAATTTATTTCAATGGAATGTATTATCTATTAAAAAACGGTACATCTTTTATATTACCTTCTTGATCTAGTTGGCCAAACACCTGTTTTCTCATTTGGTAGTTCCGGGTTCGATTCCTTTTAGGATCCATTTTTTTAAATAGGGTTACAGTCTGGTTTTCATTTGATCTCTCAATTGCAATAAACCCGCCAGATTGCATAGTAAACAATGAATGTGTAATAAAATACAATACTTGAAAACCAGTATTAAATAGTACATATTAATCACAATACATGAAAGTCATAATTTTTTTATAATTTCTTTGTATAATATAATTATAGCTAAATAAATGGTTAAAACAAATAGGGAATAAAAAACAAATAAAAGCAGATAATAAGCAAAAATATACTATGCAGGAAAGAAAGAGGAGAGGATCGGGAATGGATGTCAACAAATAAAAAAGATGCAGACATACCAATCATGTCATAAATAAAAGAGTGGATAGAACAAATAAAAAATAATGAAAATAAAGTATATAATTAAGTAAAGAATCAATCAATCAATCAGTTCTCGCTAATCCAATTCTCAGCGACCCGTTGAAGAGGTCCAGCATTTCTTACGACGCATTGAAATTAGCACATGCTTCATTAATATATTCTGTAAGCGTGTAATATCTTCTCCGTTGCCTTACGTAAAAGAGACCAGTAGATCTCGTGAGTCTTGCAGAGACACGGAACAGTATTTGACTTTATAAATATGCGCTAAGCTGTTTTGATCCTAATGAAAGCTCATGTTTATGTGAAAATGAAATGTATGTGTGAAAAAACCAGACTGAGACTTTTTGTCACATATTCGAAACTCACTAGGTGAAACACAATCGACCAATAATTGACATAAATATTATAAATTACAATTTGTTTGTTTTTAAGGATCATGTTGTATACATATAACGCTATGGAATTATTAGATATTATTAACAGAAAAAATGTCGAAACTCTGAAGAAGCAAGTGATACGAGAACCGTTGAAGAAAAACGAGGTAGAGAAATGTGTTGTTTAAGATATAATTACCAAATAAAGTAATTAACTAGATCTTCTATAAACGCTGCGTTAAACATGATCCAGGATCGGGAAGGATGGATATAGTACGAAGCTAAGCATTGAGCTTGCGAAGAAGAAAAAGATTCTGTCATACATCTACGTACCAAATATTCTTCTTAGTACAGACATATCTATCGATGAATGATAAGCTTTATTGAAAATAACAAAATAAGGCAGACTTGTAATATAGAATATTGAAACCACCTGTCCTACGCTATTTCGGTCTTAACTCGCGAAAATATACAAATTACGCTGCATTACATACTTTGCATTACTAAAAATAACCGAACATCAGGTGATGTAAACATTTTTCATTAAAATAAATAAACGTTATCACACTCGGATTCAGATTAAATTCTTGGGAAATATTAGAGAGGAACACGCGCACATCTCGCGTGCTTTCAATCTCATCAGTCAACCAATAAAACATGACGTTTACTACTTGGGCTGCCGATACGTGGTGTGTTTTATGTTTTGTTGTTTAAAAACGGTAAAAATGTAGTAAAATCTATGGTTAGCCGAGTGGCATGGGAAGTTCTAGGTCACCGTTTCTTCAACTTGAGGGAATATTGTGTGACGAAATATATCTTAAAGTATTAATTGGAATAGGTTTACGATGAGCTGCTAATACATGACCATAAAAATAATGCAAAATTATACATTTTCCAAACCCTTTGCTTTAATTTTATTTCATTATTTTTAGTATACTTTCGATTTTTGTAAGCCTGCTGGCACCTTGTTTACGACGCGAAGATTTCATGATGACGAAGTATTAAAAGGTGTATCAAAAAGGCACGCTATCAATGTACTTGTTCCTGCCCTCCTCTGATTTGCCTCAGATCCCGATAACATTTCTGGATTGAGGAACAACGATTAGTTGTGAGGAATGCGAGTTCATCAAACAACTGGTGGAATCAGTGAAATCGATCCTCTGTCGGAAACTCTACTTTGTGAAGGATTCTTACGTGATTCTACAATAATTTAACCTGCCACAAAGATTATGGTAGACCAAACGAGAGAAAAGTGTGAGATCGCTCAAAAAGTTGCAGATGTCAAAACATTAAAACATGAAGCCAATTAAAACTTCGATCGCTACGAATGAACGAAGAAAGACTGACAATATTAATGTATAGTGCAAATTTGAGTGGAATACGAGATAGAAAAATACCACGTTAAGTATGTTTCGACGGTGGAAATAAAATTTGGAAAGTTAAATTGTAAAAAGAATAAATTAAGGTATAAGTATATATGTAAGTCTATTGGACGAAAATGCTGATAAGAGCTAATGACAAAAAAAGTAGAGGATTCAAATCGAATGTGGAAAAACTTAATCGATATATATATATTTAATAATAGATGATGATAATACATTTTGATAATTATCAAATTGGAGAATTGAGTGCGAGTAGATGTGACATATTTACATCCAACTGGAGAATTGAGTGCGAGTAGGTGTGCCATATTTACATCAGACTGGATAATAGAGTGCGAGTAGGTGGTACATATTTACATCTACTCAAGAATTCAGTGCGAGTAAGTGGTAAAGACATACATACAACTTTTATATTAATGTATATATTGTATGGGGGTGTTAAAAATATGTTTCAAGTTCTCCACCTAACCTGTATTAATAATAATAATATAATGACAATTTATATAGCGCTGTTTAGATAAGTCACTCCTCAAGAGCGCTCTAACTCGGGTTTACTTTAAATAAAAAAAGTTGAGTGTAAGGATAGGAAGGTGGGGGCCAAAAGATTAGGAACTTGTATTTCGTAAAACGGAAAAACATAATTCGTAAGAAACTGCAGAAAACTTACCAAGGGAATACGAACGATATATGAGTAACACATTCGGTTTTTGGAGTAAAGTATTGCAATTTTATACAGGTGACTTTCTAGAAAACAGCCCCTAATTCTCATTTTTAATTTAAATCTGGATCCTGCTAAATGCTCTATCTTTCTGTCTAGCAGAGAATTATCATGTTTTGCTGATATATTAAAGTAATATATTTATTAAAAATAAAATTATATGATTAATAACAAGAAAAGTTTGGGATACTCTGAATGCCGTATCTCTATCTCTATGTGGGTACTGGTTTTATGCGCTGTTAATAGGATTTTTATACAAATCTTACCAGAAGTAACTCTTTCTTATGTAGGTAAGTTTTTTCCACTTTTGAGTAAACTCTCTATTTCCGGTTTTATTTCTTCATTTCATAAACACACAACAGGTCTAAAACTTTCACTTGTGGCGTTTATTTTAATTGAATAAGTATATAAACAAAACACAAACAATTTCAAAATATAATACATAATTTAATTCCAATACAGGTATTATTCAGCTTTCTTTAAAAAAATAAACCAGTGATTCTATTCAATATACTCGTATGTAAATGAAAAATGATTTTTTTTTCTCGTAAAATTAAATAATATTCTCAGATGTTAGGGATTAAGATATAAATCCACCAATTAATATATTCCTTTGAAACCGTGACGTAATATAATGAGAATGAACAAGATAGAATAGGCAAAATATTAATATATTCGAATCACGATATTTCTTTAATTCTAAGACGCACTTTTCCTTTGAAACCGTGACGTAATATAATGAGAATGAACAAGATATAACAGGCAAAATATTAATATATTCGAATCACGATATTTCTTTAATTCTAAGACGCACTTTTCCTTGAACCGTGACGTAATATAATGAGAATGAACAAGATAGAATAGGCAAAATATTAATATATTCGAATCACGATATTTCTTTAATTCTAAAACGCACTTTTCCTTTGAAACCGTGAAGTAATATAATGAAAATGAACAAGATATAATAGGCAAAATATTAATATATTCGAATCACGATATTTCTTTAATTCTAAGACGCACTTTTCCTTGAACCGTGACGTAATATAATGAGAATGAACAAGATAGAATAGGCAAAATATTAATATATTCGAATCACGATATTTCTTTAATTCTAAAACGCACTTTTCCTTTGAAACCGTGACGTAATATAATGAAAATGAACAAGATATAATAGGCAAAATATTAATATATTCGAATCACGATATTTCTTTAATTCTAAGACGCAATTTTCCTTTGAAACCGTGACGAAATATAATGAGAATGAACAAGATATAATAGGCAAAATATTAATATATTCGAATCACCATATTTATTTAATTCTAAGATGCACTTTTCTTTGAAACCGTTCTCCCAATATAAACGTTTCTAAAAACGAGGTGCGTCTTAGAATTGTGGTGTATATTAGAATTGCTGTACTCGTATATTGCCAAAATTTTCTGCGTTTTGCATACGATATTATACATTTTATTTTACATGTAAGGATGATTTGAGCAAACCCACAGTCTGGTACAATTATGAAAGCGCCCGTATCAAAATTGTCAGAACGAGTATCACAACTAATTTCAGAAAAACGAATGGAGCGCTCATTTAAAAAAAATATTGAATCACGTACATCTTATAATCCATGGCATCTGATAATCGAAGCGATACAGTAATTTAGACACAACTAAGTTAACCATCCATATTATAAGAACGGATAATTTAGACACAACTAAGTTAGCCATCCATATTATAAGAACTGATAATTTAGACACAACTAAGTTAATCATTCATATTATAAGAACGGATAATTTAGACACAACTAAGTTAATCATCCATATTATAAGAATGGATAATTTAGACACAACTAAGTTAACCATTCATATTATAAGAACAGATAATTTATACACAACTAAGTTAATCATCCATATTATAAGAACGGATAATAAAGTATATAAAAAACAGAAATATTAAAACCATGCATTAATTAAAATACTAATATACGTTCTTATAACTTTATTTGTCTTTTCAGGACGACCACCTTGGCGACAAGGGCCTAATACGTCGAAACGGTTGTCGTTAGGAGTAAAATAAATATAGTACAAGTAATGACAATGTTTTTGATTTATTATGTAATTGACTTAATGCCATTGCATTAAATAATATTAAAATAGGTATAAAAAAGATGTGTTCTTGTTCAATGAATAAACGTGGTACATTTTAAAATAGCCACACACCTCAACACTTCTTATGAAAAAACCTTTAAGTTGTGTGGTCAATTGCAAGCAGGTAGGTCCATAAAACAGAATATTCCTTTTTTGATAATATAATTTTATTTAGTGTTCTCAAAATATTCTTCTCACCTCGAGAAGTGACGGAGACAAAAAATCCAAAATGAAACGGTGCATTTAACGATTTTTTTATTTTTGTTTCCCTTTTATACATTAATATATTTTTTGTTAAAAATCTCAATTCTTGTCGTATAATAAAGGAAGGAAAATATTTAACATGCCTCTGTTTGTTGAAGATAAAGAATATTTAATGTGTGTTCATTTAAGAACCTTTATCCTTTGGCAGGAGGAGTGTTCGATTCGACCTTACGCAGGCCGTGAAGCGTTCACGTCGGCAGTAGACCGCATCAAATTGGGCATGCTAATGAAATAGTTCTTCGAGTGACGTAGTCTGCCTCCGAATACACCGTGTTACTGCATCTTGTAGCATATCAATTCTTTTTTAATATTAACATTCAAATTTAAAGTTAGCACAAAAAAATACTAAAATGTGATTTTGATAGAAACTGATAGGTAACTAACTCCTCAAATACGAAAAACATCTGATATCTTAGCAACGTCAATCATAGAGCTGAATAAAGTTTTATTCGTTTGATTTGCGAAGGAAAAATTTAAGGGAACTAGAATGTAGGGGGCAATAGAATATCGTAGTAAATTGACATTTATCAATGAATTGGACTACGATATGAGAATTTTGTTCACGTTTTTACAAATTGAAACGTATTTAGGAGCGTGATCATTAACTTCTGATCCTGAAGAAAAAGCCATAGAAAAGAGAACAAAAAAAAAACTCACCATATAAGGATACTTCATATTGTTAATGTTTGGACAAGGGATACTTATAAAAAATTCTGATTAATTTTATTGAAGACTAATAGCATGATAATTGAAAAAAAAAGATTATGAAGCCAAATATACCATCACAAAAAATAAATATATGCTCCTAAATATACCTGCCACGAATTGTTTGAAGGAACTAAGGATCTCTTTTATGAATGAACGAGTTATATTATTTTATATTCGGTAAGATTTTTGGACATCTCCACGAGGATGAAGGCTGCAACGCTTTTGAAACGTGCCCGATTGTGACTTCCAAGGTGGATGATGATTGTTTGAAAAAATATGCAATTAAAGTTAGTTTTTATAAACCCTATAAATGTTTCGCCACTCGTCAAGATGAATTTGGATTGATCGTCGACATGAATTTTATTTCTCGCTTGGAAATATAAATAATATTAAATGAAAAGGCACCATGTCAAAGGGTCTTTACCTGAAGAATATAGTCTTTGACTAACTAGAAAACATTCGTAATCGCTTTTGATTTCGGTATTCTCATGAACATCGAGAAACTGATCATATCTAAGATGAATCAAATTATTTATTAGGGTTATGTATTTAAAAGTTTTATTTTTTTGTATTTAGTTTATATTAATTATATTTCGTGTGGCCCTCACACGAAGTATATCACCGTCAGTAAAGTTATAGCGTAGATGTCAACAAGTGCAACTCTTGCAGGCATCTGGGAAATGCATAAAGTGAAGAACTGTTGACATTTTGGTTTGGTTGGTTGGTTTGGTTAAAGCGAAGAACTGTTGACATTAATCTATTAAAAAATGCACTATTTCTCGAAGGGGAATTTCAGTAAGTTTCACCTTTGGGTTATCTGCTACCTTTCAGTTTTTACTTCACCATTAATTTACCGGAACCATTACTTATGCATGTGAATGATGTGAACCCAACGCAAACTTACTTCAAACGAGTTCAGATTCATATGGTAGGTAAAAAATGAAACCAATATACGGCAGTTCATTGTTGTCGTATGGCTTAATGTTTAGTATATTTTTTTAGCATCCGGAGGTTACGGTTTCTATTCCCGGCTACTCTTTGACTGTTTATGTGAATTTATTGTTATACTTTCGTTAAGTAGCTACATAAAATATATTTCATAAGTACTCTTGCAATGAAAGATGCTGCGAAACAGTGCTACGAGTTCATTAGTATTTTCCTCTTATTCCCGCAATGATCACTAAACTACATCCTTGTTCCCCTTTGATGAAGTTTTAATTGTTTTTCTGTGGGATATGAAATGCAAATGAGGAAAAAAAACAGAAAAAAAACGCAAATAAAATACTATCATTTGTTTTTAAGTGACAAAGAGTGAAAAGAGTTAAAAAACAGGCAAGGTACATAAAGGATAAAATAATTGATGAGAAATATCCATGAAATTGTGCATATCTTCCCAGAATCACATATATTCGTATTAAATAAAAAATGAAACCCATCGAAAAATAGTCAATCCTTAAATTTAAACCTCAGTAAAATTCTGGAATAATCAATAATAAATTTATAATATTTAAGTAGTGATGACACAAATATGCTGTTCGAAGCCGATTCTAGCGTGGTTGGACCATTTATTAATTTCAATAATTATTTCTAAGAAAACACGTTGTTTGTTAAGCAGTCGTAAGCCCTGATGGAAGCCCGCAGAGCTATTAGCTGTGATTTAGTCCGTGTCACACCAATTTGTAATCCAAACTAATAGAGGCTTAGGGATTATTAAGTGACACACACCGGGTGCTCGAGGACGCTGCGGTTGTTCACATTTGATATTAAAAACCTCGCTAGCGACCGTCCCACACCATCGGTATAGGTGGAAGGAGATACACAGATAGCCTGCACTGACAAGTTACATTTTTCTGTACTATCGTCTCCAAAGATGTTTAAGTATCTAAATACGTTAACCTGCTTCTAAGGATGTTTCTCAGTATTCTAGAAGATTGGGTACACCAAGAAGAAGATTAGGTACACGAAGGAGAAGCATTTATCAATCTGTATTCCAGTGCTGAGAACTAATTTGTTGTTAAAGTGCTTCATGAGGAAATGTTACATATTAGAAAGAATCGCATCTTGAATTCCCGTTGTTGTTGAAAAATGACAAAGAAAATTTAAATTTTTACAGTTATTTTGAAATTATTAACGTAATGGAGGTACATAAAATATATGTGAAGTTTCGTTATCGTTATCGTTATAGTGCTTCTAAATACAAATATGTTATATAAATATGTTTGGTTGGTATGTCGATTGTATTCCAGCCCGGGGGTTGCGAGTTAGACTTCCGTTGGAACCAACGTTATCGTTATAGTGTTTCTAAATACAAATATGTTATATAAATATGTTTGGTTGGTATGTCGATTGTATTCCAGCCCGGGGGTTGCGAGTTAGACTTCCGTTGGAACCAACGTTATCGTTATAGTGTTTCTAAATACAAATATGTTATATAAATATGTTTGGTTGGTATGTCGATTGTATTCCAGCCCGGGGGTTGCGAGTTAGACTTCCGTTGGAACCAACGTTATCGTTATAGTGTTTCTAAATACAAATATGCTATATAAATATGTTTGGTTGGTATGTCGATTGTATTCCAGCCCGGGGGTTGCGAGTTAGACTTCCGTTGGAACCAACGTTATCGTTATAGTGTTTCTAAATACAAATATGTTATATAAATATGTTTGGTTGGTATGTCGATTGTATTCCAGCCCGGGGGTTGCGAATTAGACTTCCGTTGGAACCAACGTTATCGTTATAGTGTTTCTAAATACAAATATGTTATATAAATATGTTTGGTTGGTATGTCGATTGTATTCCAGCCCGGGGGTTGCGAGTTAGACTTCCGTTGGAACCAACGTTATCGTTATAGTGTTTCTAAATACAAATATGTTATATAAATATGTTTGGTTGGTATGTCGATTGTATTCCAGCCCGGGGGTTGCGAGTTAGACTTCCGTTGGAACCAACGTTTTAATAAAAAGCATTCGAGTCTGACTTTCCCTTAAGGTATCTTTAATATCTGTTTAGTTAGTTGGAAGAGCTTGCCAAATGCAATAAACCCGCCAGGTTGAACTTTATACAACGAAAGTGTATTAAAAATAGGTTTCATTATATGTATAGTTTTGCATTGTATGTCTATTTTACAATATAATTTTAAATAATCTATTTTCGATGAACGTTTTTAAGAAACCAAGATTTATTGTATTATATATACGAGTATATGCAGTGGTAAACACAACAACGTTGATATTTCAAAACTAGATATGCTTTGTTGAATGTAAGAAATTATTTTTATGTTTTACATTTAAATCTTGGCATCAAGAAATATTGCTTTGAATATTGTGTAATGCTTTATTTGCCGTTTTATGTCCATTTATCATTCAATTACTTTGTGATATAAAAATCTTGGGAAAATACTTAGATATAACGTTAGCTTTAGTTTGACTCCACTCGAGTGAAATAGTGAATTTTATGTACAATAGATAAGTAAGTGAATATATTTGTTATATATTGTGATTTATTCATTTTGAGATGATTTTTAAAATTTTGCAAACATTATAAAATATAATATTTAATAGTACAAATTAATTTTTTATGTTTTTTCAGTTTATGAGTGCTCAACAGTTTACTAGCTTGGTTTGGTTTATGAGTGCTCAACAGTTTACTAGATTGGTTTGGTTTAATACGTGTGATGGGATTTGTGATGGAATATTTCTTTAAGAGGTCCATTGCTCCGAGTGTTACATATGAGGTTCATGGTTTGGTTTTGTTTAATTAACAATTTTCCTTTATACCATCAGATATACGAGTATTTTTATATGTCAAGGTTACGATTTACGACGAGATATCAACGATGTCAAATATTTATTTAATTATTAGATTTGATATTAATTCGTAGGAAGATCGCATTATAATATTGCGGTAGGTCAAATTAAATTTTATGGCATACCTATATAATCATGTTAAAGTTTTGCTCATATACTCGTAAAGGTCAAAGACAGGACATGTAGAAAGTGTTGTTTGATCGTTAATATTGTTTATCTTAGACATGGATCACGGAATCTCGATTCCGAGGAAATATCGATGAATTCGAGAAAACTTCTTTTGATTGTAAATGGTCAATTAAAGTACGACTATCGTGGCAATGTTCGTTGATTGTAAATTGTCAATTAAAGGTTCGCTGATTGTAAATAGTCCATTAAATATTCGTTGATTGTAAATTGTCAATTAAATAGTAGAATTAAGGAACGAATTTCGAATTTTGATTGTAAATAGTCAATTAAAGGACGACTATCGTGGTAATGTTCGTTAAACCTTCAATCCGGGCGTTTAGAGTTCGAGTCATGATGATATTGAAAACATGTGTTAATATGGAGGTTTCTTTAAAATCGATTTATTCTTCATCTAATTAATAAATTTTTCCAAATCAATTGAATAAGGCGGGGTATTATGATAGAGATTTACCTGTTCGCGGATGGTCTACCTCCTGGCTGGTTGGTTCCTGTGGCGCGATTGGTCTACTTCCTGGTGTTAAAAATGTGGGTGGTGTATGCAGGTTTAGGAAGCACTTGAAGACAATCCTTTATTGGAGCTCTAATCAAAATTTATGTGTGGATTTGAATCCCGAATTAGAGCGCCCTTGAGGAGAGTTTTCTCTCTGAACGGCGCTCTATAAATTGTCCTTTTTATTATTATTTCTTTCAATATGCCTCTTAACATTTTTCTATTAAACCAACTAGATTAACATATGGTATACTTAGATAACGGAAATATAAAATTAACAAGCTGAATATCAGAACGAAATTTAACTATACTCAAATATATTGATTATAAACTCAAAATTAATAACATTTCTATATTATGGAGAATACTCCATAATATGGGAATGTTATTGATTTTGAGTTCTGTGATTCCATGAAGTTGAGACAGATATTGAATATAAATCTGCTAGAGTCAGATATTAAAATATATATTGAACCAAGTCATATCAACGATACTCACAAATATTTCTTCACGGTAATGTACTCACAGTCACGCAGTAATCCATACTTTCTAACAGATCCAACAGCAGAATTTTATCGGAATAATGCTCGTTCACGCAACCTGGTGTGCTTGACAATATTCATTATCTCTCCTTAGTTGTCTGGAGCTTTTAAAACTTTTATGAAAGTGGCAACTTTATTCGAATCTATTGCACTTATTAAAGAGTGAGTTTAATGTTAATTTGCCAACCTATTGAGTGTTTCAAAGGGATTGTGTCTATATATTTTGATGCAGAGAGTTGTCAAATCTCACGAGCAGTTGCATCTCAGATTTGTTGCATTTTTATCTCTTTATATTTGAATTTCGCAGTAGGAAGTCAATTATCTTAGAATAGATAATAAGGCCTAGTTTGACTACTGTTATAAACCATTTATCTTGTGTGGAGTAATATTGTGTAAATATATTAAAATAAATAAAATTTTAAAAATCTATAGAATTGAAAAAAAAATATCTTGATAAAAATGGCTGCCCCTAATATTATTTCTTATATGAGTCTTGTTTATACATAGGTATTATACATAGTGTAAATAAAAAAGTTTAGTTGTCTGTGGGAAGCGAGCATATCAGGTAAATAAAGTTTCAATCACGAGGGAAGCTATCAATTTACACCTTAAGATAAAACTGCATTCAATCCGGCGGCCGGACCTTAATGGGTTGATTTTTATTACAATTTCAACTAAATGTTCCATGTTTTGTCTTCTTCTCCAACCAATACAAGACTTTGATATGAAAAGAGATGAAAGATTCAAGGATCGTTCGTACTTATCTTTGAAAGTTTATTTTGTAAATGCGGCCACCTACACAGCCATCCAGAAATGCGATTGTTTGGGACCATGTAATATATTATGTAAATCGAAAAACAAAATATTTACAGAAAGGTTTTGTCACTATTTCACATGTCTTAATTCTTATCTAACGTAAGCAAATAATATAAAACTATAATAACTTAAATTAAATCAGTAAAAACAGTTTTCAAAAGTTAATAAAGATTAAAAAAAGGAAATGAAAAATATGTTTTGATGTTTAAACTTGGTAAACGTTTCACGTTAAAAGTTTATTTTAGTCAGAGTCGTTCTTTGTGATACCTAGACTTATTTTAATATTCAAATTACATGCATATATCCCACCGTTTCTCTGCTGGGGTATGCAGAGAGGCCTCATACATTTCCCCTATTTTATATCCGTTCTCTTTCATATACAATACATTTCCTTCTTTCAAAATATAATTCAATTAATACAGTCACACTTTCTTTGATCTTTCTTTACCACATCTTCAACTCACATTATGCACTGTATATTTTCTTTTGTTAGTCTATCTTCACTCAATCATTCCAAGTGTCTTAACCATCTCAGAGTGCTCATGTTCATTTTGTGATCCTGGGATTATTCAAGTCTTATAGAATTATAAAAAAACGCAGAACGAGTAGCATTTATTTGTTGATGCCTGATGTGAATATGAAATTTGTACCAAATAGTTCATTCCATCTTAATATTGGAAGACTATTCCATGAAAGTCTTGTTTATCATAAAACAGTTAAAATATTTTGTGCATATTTACGCTCAAACAAGTTTTGGAGTTCTGCTTGACTAATCTTTGAATTAAAAAAATATTATCTGCCTCCTCAACACTTAACTTTGATAATGAAATTGGGGGTCAAAGCTCGCACATCGCTTGTGTTTGATTTTTATATTAAATTGTACCTAGATTGTTTTGGAATGGGGAGGTTAAAATTACTAAATATGCCGACAGACGATATCTCATAGTGAAATAATCTCTACAAAATCTCAAATAGGCTGGCACATGTCGAGAGGATGTAGGAAACGCGGGTTTAAAAAGTATTTTGCTGGGATTGAGATGCAATACATTTATTGTGGTTATTCTGGATCTTAAATTGGAGGACGGGCTCTGAAGACAGTGGCAGACACGAAATACTTAGGAGGATCGGAGTGCGCTCTAGTGCCATAGGAAAATAAGATGAACATACGTACGACATATCCCAGTCGGGGATAGGCAAAGATGATAGAGCGTCAGATATTCCTATCTCTACACAAATCTTAAACATTTTCATACAACTAACGATTTCTTTGACTTTTTACATTTCCATCTTTCAAAATAACATTTTTTTGATCCAACCATATTTTCCTTGGTCTTATTTTACCACACCTTCCACTCACATTTATACTATAAATTTATTTTATACGTTTCTCTTCATTCATTAGTTTTACATGTCCAAATCATCTCAGAGTGATATTTTTCTTCTTAATCAACACATCAGCCTTAAGTTCACATTCATTACTAATCAATCACTTCATTCCCTATTCTGCATACATTGTCACTAAATGTTTTCTTCTCACTGCACGCATTTTTACAGCATACTAAATATGTCGTAAATTATTTCAAAAAGTATTAAAGCTCGAATTCCATTAAGTTGGTATTCGTCATTTTGTTAAAATCTAATTTAACAGTTGTCATGCGTCAGCCAACCCTTTTAGGTGATAAAAGACGTTTCAGTGGCGAGGACAAGATGAGGATTGCCGATCATTAAATAATAAATCTTGCGATTCTGGATTATCAACAGACAACTGTGTCTTGGGCAGATTATATGTCTGTATGGCAGAGTATACTCGTATACGAGTATGTCTGTATAGCAGAGTTTAAAAACTGATTCATTGAATGTTCCAGTACCAATGACACGTTTTTCTCCGGTGTCAATTTGTGGTGTATCATAGTGTGGAGACCATAAAATGTGGTGCCCGATCTTTTTGGTTTCTGTGTGTGTGGCACTTGGGCTCAAATATATACATGAAGTCAAACAAATTGTTACAAATTTGAAGATTTCTTAAGATATTTTTATATTTTGGAGTTGCGTAAACTTTTCAATAGGATTTGCACATTTTCATAGATTTTAGAGTTTTGTATTTTTTTTCAAAAGAAGTATCTAAATATATTGTTCGAATTTTTTCCATATCTGTAGCATTTTTAATAAAATAAACATAATTTAATCCGTTAGCGAGAACACTTTTGATTATTATCGGTAGATCTAAACGTATATTTTCTGCATTATTCATTGCCATTCGGTTTTTCATTGCCATTTTTGAAGCATTACTAATGAAGAAAAATAACATGGAGGTCTAAGGACAAGGACTATTATAATTTGCCAAATGTTTCGGCCTTAACTTTGTGGAACTCCATATTAGAATACTTAACAATTAGTTAATTTGTTTTTAATTAATAAAATTTATCACCGCAATACGTGTTTGTACATTTTACATAGATACTTTCTTCAGTCAGATTGATTATGAACCACACACAATTCCGATAAAATATAGTATGATTCTAGTTGGATTTAGTTATTGCTCTACTAAAAAAGCAGGGATTATTCTACCATTCTATGGCTAGAGTTAGGAGTTAAAACACGTATCACAGTGATACTGGTAATTATAATATTTTATTCACAGTTAATTTACGATCTTCGTGGTCTTGTTTATAAGGCATCTATCTGTCTTCAGACCCGAAGTTTGTCTGTTCCATACCCATTTGTACAATAATTAGTTGGGTTGTCACTACTGATCGATTGTAAGAGATTGCGCATGGAAATAAATCCGCCAGGTTATACATATGTACATATATGCCATCACGCTATTTCTCTGTCGGGTAGAGAGAGAGGACAGAGCGCTAGATTTGCTTATCTTGACACACATCCTTTACCTCTTCTACATCTATACAGTTTCTTATACAATTCCTACGATTTCTCTGACTTTTTACGTTTCCTTCTTTTAAAATATCATTCAAACCATTGCATAGTAATCTTCTTCATCTTATTCGACACATTAACTTTATGTTCACGTTCAACTCAAATTACTCCATTCCGTTATTTTGCACTCCTCCAACATTTCGGTGTGTAGTCTAATTCCTAATATTTGTTGAAAAATTGTCTTAGACACTCGATTAGTCACTCAATCACCCATATACTTTTAATTATGTGCTCACTTCATCACAATCTAATGTTTTCCCCTTTTTCATGTATTTTGCAGTTATTCGTACTTTTTGTAGACTAACCTTATTCACATTTTCTAAACGCTCATCATTTTCAACCAAACCAGACTTACAGTTGTTTCTATTACTATCACCACTGTCGTCCAGTTCTTAGAAATATTATTTTCATCTCGATCAAACTATTCCTTCTTCTGACAAAACCCTTCCGCTCATATCTTTGATCCACTCATATTTTATTTTCTAACTTCCAAACTTTTTTACATATCCATCTCTATTATACTGAACATCCTGTTTTCTTCATAGTTATGTCTCTTCTTTCTTTCCGTAACCATTTTATTTGCCTGGTTGTGCTGTATAACATACAATACGATGATGAAATGTAATAAGATATAATAAGACTTATTTGTTTATAATTGGATGTTTTTTTGACTAGTCATGCATTGTCTTCTGTACTAGGATAGTTCCCGGCAACGAAATAATATTTGAATCGACGCATCGGTTCATAAACCGGACCGGTTCGGTTCGGTCTCGCCCAACTAAGAGTGTTTTATAAGCGTCAATTATGTTACACTTGGGCAGGCTCAGGTGGCTATAAACATTTCGGGGAAGAGCACTCTCCATCTTCATTAGTGTGCCCATATAACTTACAACTTTATTATTTGTTTTCAATGGTTCTCTCGCGGCTGAATGCTCAGCACAATCCCAAAATAGGAAATCATCTACTGCTGATTCTTTGACTTATCATTTTGGTCATTGTTGTCACTTTGTTGACAGAAAGACTACACAGGAGGATGTTTTATGGCGTTTAGCTTATACTTAGGATTTTTTTTAAAGTGCCAAGGTTTTCTTTTTGTTTTTTTTAAATCCATAATACTGTGAAAGTCAGTTTCATCTCGTATATTACAATTTCGTGTTAATTTCAATTTTAGGTTCGTCACTTTATCTTTATTATTTCTTCTCAATGTAAATCTTGAATCTTTTGTTGTGAAAATCATTTTGGGGAGCCAAAGTACCAAATTTCTCACATTTTTTTTAAGCGGCCTTCCAGGTTTGCGATATCCTGCAAAGATCCTGTATGAGATTATGACTCTGCATATTGTACCCGCATTGTTCCGTCAGTACCATTTTCTTTTCCTGTTCCATCTGACGATATCCTGTGTGTTGCAGGTGTGACAAATTCGAGAGCTTCTGACAATATCTCTGAGATATTATTGTATATTTCCTGCGATGGTTTGTTAATATTTTTATTTTGGATGTTCGAAAAACGCTCTTTATTCTAGTTGTGTTGGCTCTGGTTTCAATAATACGTCACGAACGGGGTGACGCAGGTCTTATACATTTGAATTTATCTATTGATCCGCATGTTTTTTGACTTTTCAAATCCATTCTGTCGTGTAGCTCATGACTGAGCATTGTGACTCCCATGATAACTACTACTCATCTCCATCTATCCCTGCACTCCGCAGTTCGAAGGGCAGTTGTTAAGGATAATCCTGTTGCATCTCTCACTTAGTCAGTCCAACGTATTGGGACTTTTCCACGCTTTTATTAACCACTAGTCTCTCCAAACGACCTTCATGGCCACGAGCAATGAGCCCAAAGAATCGAGGACTCATCGAAGGCATTTTTTTCAAACAACATATAACAACCACATATTCCGACTGTTCCCTTCCTTCGTTGTAAAGATTATCATGGCTGGAGAAGTCAACACCTATCATAAGTATTTAAATTGCTTCATTTGCTCAACATTCTTTTCATTAATGACTAGTTGGCCTCTCGTTGACTGTTTGGAAATTTTCAACTCCCAGTTTTGTTTATTGACTTCTCATATCACAGTTTTTTTTGCTGTTTGGTTGAATTCATACAATAAATAATGTGCCATCTTCTGATTCTGCTTATATGGTAGCGTAATCTGCATAACATATGATGCTTATGATTTTACTGCCCATTTTGTAACCAATCTCTAGGGAGGTAGGTTACCACTTCTATGATCCTGTTCATTATGATATTAAATATTAGGCTTAGGCTGCCCCATGTCTTTTTCCGCTCATCACTGGTATTTCCTTTAATCTTTATTCCATGTATAAATATTATACTCTTGGATATACTGTTTTCGTGTCTCATTATCGGTTCAATTAATAGTATTATAAACTTGTAATTTATTTTTATCAAGAATGTAATTTATTTTTATCATAAAAATAAATTACAATGTCTTTAAACCTCCACAACGTTAATGCCTTAACTATAAACAACAATTATAAACTTGTTTTTGAATGACGTCTTTTAGGAATAATAAAGTCATCCATTTCATGTTTCTTTAGTTGGTATCTATCTCTCAACATATCCGATTTGGTGATGCAAACACTGGAACTTATAGTTCTCGTCTTCGCACGTGCTGCCATTATTATGCCACGTGAAGATACAACAACACTCGGACATGTTTAGCGCGTGTAAGATTATTAACAGATTTTATTCCTTGACCGGAACCCAATTTTTTCATTGTCATATATCATCACGAAATGAAATCCTCAGTTGAAAGTCAAGCAAGCGTCTTATGTCAAGTCAACATGGTACGGTGGCTTTCTTAAATCCTCAGTTGAAAGTCAAGCAAGCGTCTTATGTCAAGTCAACATGGTACGGTGGCTTTCTTAAATCCTCAGTTGAAAGTCAAGCAAGCGTCTTATGTCAAGTCAACATGGTACGGTGGCTTTCTTAAATCCTCAGTTGAAAGTCAAGCAAGCGTCTTATGTCAAGTCAACATGGTACGGTGGCTTTCTTAAATCCTCAGTTGAAAGTCAAGCAAGCGTCTTATGTCAAGTCAACATGGTACGGTGGCTTTCTTAAATCCTCAGTTGAAAGTCAAGCAAGCGTCTTATGTCAAGTCAACATGGTACGGTGGCTTTCTTAAATCCTCAGTTGAAAGTCAAGCAAGCGTCTTATGTCAAGTCAACATGGTACGGTGGCTTTCTTAAATCCTCAGTTGAAAGTCAAGCAAGCGTCTTATGTCAAGTCAACATGGTACGATGGCTTTCTTAAATTCAATCATAAAATGTATTCATCCAATCCTCCCGTCTGTCGAAAAGGTCGAGCACATTCATCAAATAAATTATGTCTTTTAACTAAGAAACGTTGAGTTTCTTTCTTTGTTTGTTATCCTTTTTTATTCCGTCTTTTTCAAGAGTAAAGCGTTTAATTGATTCTAAAAGTGTTCAATGCAACGACAACTATGAATTACGTGCCTACTACAGAAGTTGCGACATGATATACCTTCTGAAGTACGTAATATTTCTATCAAAATTTCGTAAAAAAAATAACGCTCTGGCGTGCATAATTTTTATGCATTGGGTTTATCGAACTTTACTTCATTATTCACTGTAAAAGTAACTTGACTGTTTGAAGTGTCGTGAAAGAACGGGGTTCAAGCTGTGTCTTACGGTATTCAAAGTTCTTAATAGTGTAAACTCCACATTTCATGACACGATGATGTGTAAGGAATGTACCATTTTGTGGACGTGGTATTATCGATTATGAGACCTAACCTAGTAACCTAACCTAACCTAACCTAATCTTATAGGTTACAGTTCACTTTAAGTGAGGACTGACCAAGTGAGAGACGCAACTGGACTACCCTTAACAACTGCCCTTCGAGCCACGGTACACTGCGGATGATTGGGTTTTAGAAGTACATCGTGCAAACAAATTATTTCAATCGGTATTTAGAGTAGTTGGTACTATCGTAGTACGCACTTTCGTTATATTCAGTATAGCCTGGTGGGTTTATTGCTATGTAGCAAATTCTTCCAACCAAACAGAAAGATGTTACGTTGGCATCTTAAAAAAAGAGTACCGATAGGTATAGAATCTATGATTGCTCGGTTTTAAGATGATATATAGGCTTCTTATGATGAACACGCCGTTCGATTGATACGTTACTTAAATATGCCAGAGGAGTAAATTAATTATGAAAACAACACCACAACAAATAAAATATACTTACTATGTTACATTTACTTATTTATATCAGGATAACATAAACACAGATCAAAATGAAATTCTCTACTATAACGTATAATATATAAAATATATTTTACACATATTAATCGCTGGGTAAATATACCAGGAGAACATGAGTTGCGGTCGGTTCATCTATCGGCGGTCTCTGGGCGGGCATGAGGGAGACGGGGCGACGTGCTTTGGCCCTGGTGTGAAGGGGAGGTCCGAAGGGCGTGGGAAAGCGGTGGAGTTAATTACAGGGCCGGCTGATGGCTTCATCGGACGTCGAGGCGGGCGCCTCGGGCTTCCAGGACCAAATTGGATTATAGCTTCGTGAATAAACTTTCGATTATTTTCGAATACACAACTTTGATTATTCAAATTGAGATCATTGGCCATGCGGTTAACGCGCTTGACTTCTGAGTAGAAAGCTGCCATTTCGAAACCCGCGTTGAGATATTTTCCAATAAAATAACGAAAATGTTTTCAATAAGTTTCAATGTATGTATGTAGGCCAACCTATGTATATGGTAATTTTTCATTCTTTAAAACAATATAAATAAAGTAACATAATTATGATTACTTTTCATGTTCACTGAAATTCCTGAATATTTGTTGTAATTTGTCAAATAAATTAAATTGTATATTTTATGGAAACAGTTTGTTTGTATGGCAATCCTTTTCTCTAAAGAGGCCGCCTTTTTTCTAAGTGGCGGAATATTTTCCTTATTTCGTACACTTTATTGAAGATTTTTTAAGACAAAGTAAAATAGTTTTTTATAAGGGTAATATTACACTTCCGCTGTATAAAGTACAATCTGCTGGACCTATTACCATATAGTAGTTTATTCCAATCTACCAGATAGATGTTTAAAGATCTACTGTAAAAATCTAGACTGCGATCGTAGAAGCCATGCATTCTACCAACTAGTCAATGAAGGCCGTCAATTGTATACTTCGATGGCGATGATATTGTTGATACTGAAGATTTATAATCAAATGATATTTAGTGATACTGAGTTACTAAAAGACTGTTTTGATCCGATTGGTAGTTAGGTGCTCTGTCTCTCAGCTTCTTGGAAATGAAACAGCATTTGTTTTTGTACAAGTTATAAATGCTTTAATTCCATAACTTTTGCAGTATAAAGCTATTGTAGCAGAGTACATGCGATGCGTTGCGATGATAGGTTATCCCTCGTAATCGAGTATGATTATCAGCCATCTTGTGGATGGAAGACGCGCGTATGTCTGTTTTGGTTTATTGTATGCAAGCTGCTGCATTTCAGCAAGCACGAAATCTTGACAGTTCTAAGCCAAAGTTTCGAGATTTTGTGTAATTTTGTAATAGCGATGTAAGAACTTATGGTTTGCAACATACAAGCTACATAAAACGTAAATTCATATATTCAATGGTCTAAGAGTAAAGTCAGTTCGGATTGACTAAGCCAGGAATAAAACTTAGCGTAAGCGGTAACCATTAGACCACGGCCTCCAGCAGTACATGCATTGATGCATGATTACAATTATTCTCAATCACTTACATACCAGTGACTGAGAAGAACTGTCATCATATTTACACTCTCTCATATCAATAATTTATCAATGATGAGTTATCAAAAAATATACAATATATTAATTTGAATTTGAATTCGACCCTGGATATCATTTGGCAAAGTGTATGAAAGGGATAGTTCTACGGTGCACACCCGCACCACACGTGAGCAGTTAAGTGCCCTGTAATACAGACTGCCGAAAGTATTGTACAAGGTGCTCAGGTAG
The DNA here is from genome assembly GCA_949825065.1 of Odontocerum albicorne. Lineage (NCBI taxonomy): Eukaryota > Metazoa > Arthropoda > Insecta > Trichoptera > Odontoceridae > Odontocerum > Odontocerum albicorne. The sequence continues at coordinate 11,320,844 of OX463841.1, forward strand.
CGTTCGCTGATAATCGATAAAATCTCAACACTCCAAATTATATAATTTTAAGTCAAATATTAAAAAAAGTATTTTTCCCCTTATTATTAAAAAAAATATTCAACAGGTAAAAAAAATGATTCACTAAGTTTAACGTGAAGTTTTAATTATTGTTGAATCATTAGTCAAAGTCCTATCTAGAATCCAACAAAGTTAAGCGTCCTACCAACTAGGTAGCTTGATATTAACATATCACCATAATCTAAAGCCATGTACTGGTTAGAATACGCTCACACGCATGAATAGCCTATTCGTGTGAGCGTGTTTAAGGACATTATTTGCAAAATTTTAGCCGAAAGAGCGGCTCAATGCTCAACGGAATGACGCCACGTATCGAAATTATAATGCGCATTACATTCATCTTTGAGCACGAACCAAAAACACGGATTCAGTTTTGCTCACGGTGAGCGCGCTCAACTCGTGCGTGTATGCGCCCGAGCGCACTCGGTTCACGCTCAGGAGCGTCTTATGCTCGTAAGCGTGCTCTTATCAGAACTTTAGCGCTATAGCTCGGAACGAATAATGACCACCTCTAGAATCTGTCGCTTAGTGTGTTCACAGGATTTTTTCAAATGCTCATCACCCGAATTAAAATTAGTAAAAAAAAAATCTTGCTATTATAATACTTGAAAAAATAACACTTACAGATGCCGTTGTCACTTGTTACCATAGTTGAAATTTAGTAGGTGTTAACCTTCTCACGTCCTGTCAAACTATACACCCCAACTTGAGTCAAGGGACCACATAATTATATTATTTTGCGGAACATTAGCAACACGTCCGAAAAAAAAATATATATTCCCATTCTTCGACTGGTTACAACTTGTATAGTCATTGCGAATCGGCAAGTTTTTATTACTAGCTATCTACAAACGTCAAATCAATTTTAATCAATAAAGTATATTTTGTAGGTAACTGATTGTTCTACCTAATAATTAATTACATATTTAATCATCTATCATATATTTATTCTTGGAAATATAGTTTCGGTTTTAGACTATGTGATATTAAATATTACCGTGGGATTTTTAACAAAAAGTTTTGAGATCTTGAATAGAATGTGCAAATAAATTTAAAGGGATTAAAAGTGGAATTTGAATTTTTTTCTTTATCATCTTTGATTTTTTTTAAAATACTCTTCATATATTTAATACCGCTAATGTTTGTTAATTTTGTGTTCACATTTTCAATATGTATACCATAAGATTGTACGGATAAATATGATTTTTTTCGTATATGTCGTCATACTGTATGTTAGCTATCAAATATGAATTTTACAATACTAAAATCAAATGAAGTTATGGAAATCTTTTACAAACAATGACAAAACTGATTACCCTGAAAAAAAAGGAATATTTGTGACATAAATAAGGAACCTTAATTATTATATTGGAATAATTCAAGGATAGCGGAGGCCTATGATTATTTATGATAAGTTTATTTGCATAATTTCCACCTTACTCCTAATTTACGTTGAGATTTACTTTTCCCTATTATTGTTTCCGTATACTAAGTTTGAGACACGATCGCGGGTATCAAATATAATTATGAAGCAAAAGCTGGTTATTTGTCAGAAATCGTTTTTCATGAAGAAATTCTCTAGATGAATTTGCATGAAAGTGTTACATAAATAATTAAGTGCTAATTGACATTAATCTAAAGATCCGATTATATAAACAGTATCTCGACACATATGTTGAATTAAATTCGATGGATATAATTTGTGGTTTTAAATATTTTGAACTGTAAAAGATCCAAACGCCACAGATGTACAAGTATAAAGAGTAATCATAGAGGGTTGAATTGATCTCTTCTGTTTATGGAAATTTCAGAAGTGAAGCGGTCTCAGAGTAGGAAAACTATTTTAAGTTACTTAGGCTATTCAATTTAGGAGTATGGTGATGTTGTGGTCTTACGAGAATATCAAGAAAGACCTCGAACACCGAAATCATACCAAAATAATTATTTGGTAATTGTAAAGTTTGTAATTTGTTTTGTCAAACGCTGTTTACTAAACAAATTACATTATTTCACTTTATATAACAGTATAGCCCTACCGGTTTCAAAGTTTTCACCTCATAATATGGGGAGCACAAACAATACTTGTTTGTGCTCCCTGATGACGAAGTGCAAACTTTAAAACCGGTTGGGTTTTACGGTTATATCAAGTGGAATAAACAGTTTTTGACGAAACAAATTACGCTCTTTTCACATTTAATTTTTTTTAATGTCATAATGGAGGATCTATGGTACGTGCCCTAGTTGGTAAGTCACCTTTCTTTATACTCAGAAGTTGCTGGTTTGATTCCCATTGGAACCCAGATTTAAAAAAAAATATTCAGACTTTTAATGAAAATCTTTTTAACATCTTTCATGTTGTTGAAAGAGATTGGTATATGGCAATATCCCCGCCAGGTTGTATTGCATACGACGAATGTTTAATACAATTTATTATATAAAATTATACTACTGTTGTGACGTACATAGTGTATGTATCGAAATAATTAAATCCATTGGGCTGACAAAGTACATTTTTTCACAATGAATTTAAGTCACACCTAATTAAAATATATATGTATAATATAAAAATAATTGTGAAGTATCTTTTTTTCTTTGGAGCTATTGGATGTAATCTTAATATTTTTCAGTATCTAAATGAAGAAGTATCGTGGCAATGAAGAAAACTACTGATTTGTGTACGGTTTTATTTTCTTAAAATAGGATCTGAAATAACTAACGAACTCAGTGATCAATGATCAATGATTCAGACCAATTGGAGCAGTAATTAACCGACCCCCGGGCAGATAGGATCGGTTCCCCATATCTCGCGGGCTTGCTAATTTATTGCGCCATTACTGGGACTTCGACGTTTTAACTTATAAACCTGTGACGCAAGACTCGATAAAATCATCAGTGCCACCAATATGATACTAAATGTCTTCTCAATTTAACCAATCCAAATTCTTCAGGTGAGTCACCGTTTTCATTTTATTTCCTCAGCAAATCTTTGATTTATTTTTTTGACAAAGTAAATGACTATTGGGAATGGGTTTGAAATAATTTATTTCAGAATTTTATTCCATCGAATGAACTCTTGAATGTGTGAATGTGTTTGAGTTTCTTGCCATTTTTAATGCTATTTTAATATAACATAGTAAAACATCAGCTAGTAAATTTAGTTGATTAACGTTTTAACAGGTTGTCTCTTCCAACAAACCAGACAAAAGTAAATAAAGGAAGTTACATGGTCGCAAAAAATATTCAAATGATTATTCACCTTGACAAAATTGGTGAATAAAAATTTGTGAAATTGGTGAATAAAATGAATTTGTGAATTTGGTGAAATTGGTGAATAAAAATAAAAGTGAGATATCATTAATCTAAGGAAAATAAGAGGATGATGGAAGGGAAAGAAAAACTAGGAATAAAACACGTCTTTACCGACTTGAAATTAAAATAATTTTGAGTCACTTTTCAAAACATGCCAATGATGGTGCGAGATTAAGAAAATTGGTTTGTAACTGGTTCCAGAGTCTCAGTACGTTAACTTTGTAGACACTATCTATTTACTTTTTTAATTTATTTTACACATGACAAGAAAGATACATAATTTGCGAAAAAACGACAGTTAATTTAATTTGGAAACACAATTTTAATGGATCTGGGTTTGTTGCCTTTCATTTGTCGTATCCCCGATAAACCAGGCTTTTGCCTGTATCTCACTGAGGACATATAGCATTAAAAAATAAATCGATACTTCTTTCCGATTTTTTATTTTATAAAACCCCGTTGCACATTTTCATCAACCTGACAAACAGTGACACTCAATAATATACGAGTATGTATACATCACGCGAATCAAACCCCTCACTCCAGACGTACCAAAACGTTCAACCCATAATATACCGCACATAATCATTAAAAAAAACACCATACTCAAGAGCTCACACAAACCTTTGCTAAAAGTCATTCCTCTTGCAAGCCCAAGTATTCAAACTCCTGTCCCAAAAATAACATCGTTCCGATCGACTGCATAAATTATTTTCCTCCTTTTGCCTTTATTGAATTTGACACCTAATCGTAAGTCATGGGAGCCAAATATTGCCTTTGGGCAAAATATGATTTACCTCTAGGGAGGGTGAAAATTTGATCAGTTGCCACGCGTGTCATGTGTCTCTGCTGAGTCTGCATCTTTCCCTCCTCTCGATGATAGTGCCAGAGAATGGATTTGAAATGCAAATTGGCTATGCTCAGGATCCGATACTCCCTGAAAAGCTCCGCCGTGGGATATCGAGCAGGAACTCTAATAATATTTTTATAATTAATTTTTGGGAAACCTGCAGTATGTGTTTTTGTGTTAAGGTGCTTAAGATTATTTCACCTTGCTTATCAGAATGGTATTAAAATGCCTTTAAGGAAAAAAACCTTCGATTTTCGTGAATCGCATCTGAAACTTCTTGGGGGATGACAATAGTCCTACCAACTAAGCCACAGAGATCATAAATCTGTGTTTAAATAAACAGTTTCACTTGATTAATTTTGTTCAATGGGAAATTTATGGAAAATTTTGAGTACTATTGTACAATTTGGATACTGCGACGATAATCGAGTCAGTAATTTCAGAAGGGTACTCCACTTAGCCTTACATCGTTTCATCTTCGAACTGATTGGCTACTCCGATCTAGTGGCGTCAAAGGGTAGTTTTGTTGCATTAAAAATTTTCAGTAAAAGTACCGGCAACTTCCTGAGCTATTTGAACTCCAGTCCACTTTACAAGAATACATTTTTTTGCACCCCAAGTAATTTCCCTTTTCCCGTGATGTCGGACAACATGTCCGTTGTCACTTCTATTCTAGCACAATCAGGTGTGTCGCCACCGGAGAAGGAATCCCTTTGGGTAGTTCCTTCTTCATCACTATGTGACGTCGCGCTAAAAAAATAAAGAATATTTCTGGATGGGGATTTATTTTGTCCCCTATAACAGCGTGAGTGAAAGTGGAATTGAACTGAAATGAACTGAACTACAATAATGGATTATTATCAGGAAATTATTTGAATAAATTATACTGTAGAATGAATTTTATAAAAATATGTTCGATTTTGATTAAAAAAAAAAAGATATTAAAGTGTTTAACATACAAGTGACATAAGCAAAATGTTTAAGCAGATAGTATGAAACCATGTGTTCAATAGGGGTGGGTGACGATTCCAATGAGTAATTAATGGCATTTGATTAGAAAGTTTAACTGTTCATGAGAAGAATACCAAGGGTAGAATGTGATGAGTCAGCGGTGCTAGGCGAGGATAATCATAGCATCAGGATAAATATTTATACTTTAAGGTAAGTCATTGGTAGGTTAAATAACGAAACCATTACCTTTTAATATACTTGTTCTAGAGATGTTCGTTGGGTGAAAGTGATTGAAGTTCAAAAAACGAGTTGAACAATACATTAATTTATTCGTCCACTAATTGCATAAATCCCCACTACACGTGTTTCTAATTCCTATCTAGAGATTTTCCTTAGGCGGAATGATTCCAGTTTATTTAGACATCAGTGCATAGGTCAAACTGGTGTCTTGTTACATCGGAAGTTGTTATGTGTGGTCTACGAGTATTATTGACTCTAGAGAAACATGTTTACGAAGAGTTAATTTTTTTACATTCTTTAGTTATACCTATCTTATTTTTTTGTTTTTGCTTATGACTTTGTGTATTTCTAATGTTTCTAAATTTGTTGTTTTTTTTTGTGACACATTTGAAACTTTGATATTAAATAAATTATTCGATTTATTTCTGTTACTTGAATATTATCAAATAACTTCATTTGAACTTTTTTCACGCTGACTCAATGGTACTTTTTGTTTTAAATCCTGATTCATGATCGTTAGTACTCATACAACTTGGATCAAATTCCAAAGAATGTAACGTGAACAAGATCACCAGACAGACAGAGAGACGTATTCCATTCATCAGCGATTGAATGAAATCACGCAATGAAATCACTCGTACTCATTCGAATTTTTTTGCGTGATCGATGATCATTCATTGATTCCAAGTGCTGAAGAATGGATGATTCAACATGTGGGGAAATACCAAATGGACAACGGAAGTAAGAAGAAATGATCTTTGTTGATGCACATCCTTGAAAATTCCATCTTGGACATGATTCATTGTTGAGGGAAAATGTTAAATGCCCCGCTAATTAACATTAACATAAAATTACGTGTTTACGCCCGATCGTGTGAAGAAATTAACTGTTAAAGCAATTCGATAGAATTTTATTTTTCCTCGTTTTATTTAAAAAAAAAAGTCTACTTGACGAGATGTATGAATGTAGAGGAAGTAATTTCTCTGTCTATCCCGCATAATGTGAATAAATATTATTTTGTTAAGTATTAAAGTAGTTTTAGATTTTTCTAATTAGATATATTTTTGTAAAATGCTGGAAGATTTTTTCTACTTTGAAAAATAAAATTAAATCGTGTTATATGGTACACACATACCATTCCACTATTTCCTTTCGGGATAAGCAGAGAGGGCAGACTGATACCCAAACCCTCTTAGAGCGCTCTGCTTGATCTTACTCTACACATTAGTTCATATTTATCCCTAATCACTTCATTTCACAATCTGTCATATATTGTTACCTTATGGATTTTTTTCCGTATACGCATTCCTATAGCATTTATTCAGCTCCTTCAAATCTTTTTCCACATCCTTGTTTCACTCCCATACATCAAAGTTGGTACCAGAATACTGTTGCGTACTATTATCAGATTTTGATACTGTCGAATCGTGTTAAGAGCACTTAATTGCGTCGAAAATCATCCGCCAGATAGGAAAAGGATTCTGTCAACGAAATCTTTAGGTTCAGCATCCCTAATCCCAAGATTTAGTTGAATTTAAGATCGGCTCAAGATTTTGTTTGATTGAGAAAATCAAATATAGGAAAACTAATGATTTTTAAAAAATAAACAATAACTTGACTATTTTGAATTTATATTTTATTTATATCACAGGTCCATTTCAGGTCCCCATGAGTTCGATGAAACTTAGAACAAAAAAAATCTGTTCTGAACTATGTGATGTGTTGTACTTCAAATCCCTTCAGCTATTTAACCAAAAAAATAGTTAATATTAAATAATACTTGTAAACCATATTTTTTATTTATTTTCAAATAAAATTATACTATCATATTTTAAGTTTTTTTTAACATACAAATTAATGAGTTCAATAATCATTACACAAATCAATATAATGTATATAAGAACACGTTAACACACTTATATTTTAAATATATTAATATTTTAAAAAATATAAATTATTTGAAGCTTTCTTCAGTAGAAACAAAAATTAGGCATTGAGTATTAAGATCAATTCCCCGGCTTGTGTGTGGTTTATTTAGAATCAATTAGAGAGATGCAGAGATACGTGTAGCGCAACCTCCGATACAAGGATCCCTAAGCTGCCGTGTCATCTCCTTTGTTCACCACTAATGGCTTTTTAATTCCAACCGTGAGCCTCTTGGCCGAGGGACTGGGATCAAGACAAGGCTTTTATTTGGCGGAGAAGAGAATAAAACATTTAACACTTCAAAATGCAGAAGTTGAAATGATTACGAATATTGTATTTATTGCGGTTTTTTGAAAAAGTATTCTTAAAAGTATACATATAAAAAAAATATTTACATTTATAATGATTGTTACATGGCTTATGCCACTATAGATACATTTCATATTTTCTTTGAAATTGTTGTTAAATAATGTAATAAAAGTAGCATACTTCATTATAAGAGTAGCTGTAAAAAGCGTCTTTACTACGTTTTACTTAGAGTACTTGATTAGCATGCTACTGTATATAAAAAAAATGCTGAAACATATATTTTTCAAAGTAACTTTGATTATACTGGTTTTTGGCTTTCTATTTTGAGTTATTTTGCAACTCTCGTCTTTGTAGGTGCTATAAATACTTTGCCAAACAGTTCCCATGGACATAGATTTCTAAATAAAATCCATATTTCTATTAAAACTTTGGATTGGCACCAATAGGTTGCATTCAATGTTATTATTGATGTAAGGCTATTAAGATAAAAGGAAATGTTCAATTACTTTTTGTTTCTTTAAATATTTTATGCAACTTATCTTAACATCAATTATTGTCAGCTCGACCTAAAAAAACAGAATTAAATAAAAACTAAAATTAAATAATTGATTAAAACTGTACTTAACTGTTTAAACGTAAAGAGCATTTTACAAATAATAAGTTTCATTTAACCTTGATTTAAAAGAATAATTTCTTTTAAGTTGAAATTTGAATTATCTCTGCAATTTAGTATTTTGATTTAGATTTCCAATTTGTAGTACGTTTTAAATTTACATTTATTGTTTAACATCGCCAAAACACATGACTTGAACATGACTTTGAACTGTGCTCTCTCTCCGCGTGGAGTCTATGGCATTCCGCTGCCGAATTAATAGACACAAATAACTGGTTTACAACATTTGCCAAAATGAGTTATGGAGACACACCGCGAGAAATATGTTCCCTGGCGGTGTTCTTTTCATTTATTTGGCGCCATTTCTGAAGGAACAAACAAAAGGTTTTATTCAGGTTGGTGCAAACATCTTTGCTAATTATCAGCCGAGGAATTTTTGATCTCTGACGTAATTTAAAGATATTTTGGATCATTTACTGTATTTTATAGTGTATATGACAGCGTTTATCTACATACGTCAGTTTTATGTCATATTGTTCTGAGAAATGTTGCAGAAAAATTCACGCTAATTGCTTAAAATTTCAAAATATTCACCTTTGTATCACGTTTTATCTTTTAAATCAATATTTCTAAGAATTCTTTGATGGTGAGAGTTTCATTAAATGTATTTTTAGAAATTTTTAATTCTTTTTATTTTACTCCGAATAGTTAATAGGCTATCGTTTTATAGCATTCATCTGAAATGATGATATTTAAATATAATTCTTTGGATGTGGTTATTACATTATGATACAGTTGAAAATATGTATGTTATAACTTAGCATTTAAGTATGCGAATATAGAGTGCGAATGTTTCAATTGAATGTTAATGTATACGAAAGTATTATGAAAGGATCAAGGAATGAGACAATTTCAAATGAGACAAGAAGTAGTTTACTTAATTTACAAAATGGTATTTTTTGGCATTGCTGTGTACGTATAATCTACGGTTTTCAATACCCAAAGTTGCTTAACATAATCAAGATAGTCAATGCAAGTTCCAGAGCTTTTAACCTGTGTGCTACGAGCCCTCAAAATAAGCCGAAATCGCACTTTTATCTTCTTCATCGTCCGTATATAATATTTCTTCCCTTGAAAGTTCTTTTTTTATATTTCGAAACAAATAATATTAAAACGGAGCCAGGTTTGGGCTATAAGGAGGGTGATTTAATGTTTGGAAGCAACAGTTGTGAAGATCAGCCAATGCATAATTGCTTTTGTGGACGGGTGCATTGTCATGCAAAAGCAGCATCGCTTTTGTTCATTTTCCTCTCCTTTTCTCTTTCATAGCTTTTTTTAACTACATCAGCAGACTAGATCAATACTCTCCAGTTATTGTGATGCACTTATCTTTGTAATCTATCAGCACTATGCCTTCCGCATCACAAAATAATGTAGCCATATTTTTTTCATCCGATTGCGACATTTTGAACTTGTTAGGGGGCTGTGGGCCCTTTTTATGCCACTTGCTGGACTCTGCTTCAACTCAGGCTCATAATGATGAACCTTAGTAACAATTCGGCTTAAAAACTCTTCTTCGTTGTTTTTGCAGAGATCTAAAAACTGTCATGAAAATTCGACGCATTGTTGTTTTTGAAGTGGCGTGAGCGTTCTGGGTACCCACCTTGCACTGATTTTTGAGATCCATAGATGCTGATAGAGGATATTCAAAATAGTTGTAGGTGATACTACAACCATATCTGCAAGCTATTATTTGTTTAAGCAGGTACCTTACAGCACAACCTTTTCTATTTTTTTGGCGATGTTTGAAGAAGTGGCCTTAACAGGCCGTCCTGGTCGGAGGTCGTCTTCAATCGATTCTCTCCCTTGCTTTAAAAGACTATGCCACTTTTAAATCCATAGTTTTTACCTGGGCAACAGTCCCCGTAATCTCATTTGTTCCAAAATGATTTGAAGTGTTTTCCCTTGTTTTGTGAGAAATTAATGACGACGTGATAATATTTTTTTTCAATACTTGGGATGTTATAAACGTTTGACATACTCTCCCGATAATATCTTATACAATATTGTCAAAATTAGACTCAAACTAAGTGAATATACTAATAATGAGGCATATTATCGGAACATGCGCAAGCGCACTACCACCTTCTCCCTTAACTCCTTAATTCCGTGAATTTATTGACGTCCCCTCGTATCATATAAAGCCACTATTACACATGACACGTATTTATATCAGGTTAGAAGTTATTTGTTCAGATTGTTATATTTAATATTTGGTACAAAAAATTAAACAGATATATACATAGACTATAATAATAGCAAATACAAAAATTACTAACAATATTTTGTTATGAATTTTATCCATCTTTTGAAACAGTTTATAAATTTTATCTTATAGATTTGCAGCTTCTCAAGTAAATGCAACCGTGACAGCACAATATCAACCTAATTGATTTGATGCGTCATAGTGTGGCAATGAATATTAAATATCTAACAAAACACTGCATTACTCATAGTTATACTCCGTGACTAACTGCACATAATACCCGCTTCTTAATTTTGCACCTAAGGTCCTATATCAGACTATTATTACCAGATAACTCCGGATACTAAGCCACTGAAACGAATCATTCCACTGTTCATTTCATGGAGTTATTCTCTTCTCTCTGCTTCTGGTTTTCCTGGTTTTGTTTTGCTTAAACTCTTTGGTTGAATTGAAACGATGGGAACTGACTATTAAGGATTTCACGCATAACGTTTAGCCATACCCTAACTGTAGTCTCGCAGTGTAAGGTTCAAGTATTCAGCAAAAATTAGAAGTTACTGAGTATACTTGTAAGATATTTTTGTTTCCAATTCTCTGTTTAGATTTTATTTAATAGTCATTTCGAATAACTTACTATAAAGGTTTAATGTTGTTACAGTTTATTTGTAACAGTGCTACTGTTACAGCTATTTATCACCCCATAAAGTAGTATGCTTCTCGAGGAATTTAGTAAAAATTACAAGTGAATGATATTTTGAAAAAATTCAGAGAATCGTAGTTGTATGAATGTAACAGCCAAGAATGTGTTTCGAGATAGGAAAGTGGGACACTGTCCTCTCTGCCTATCCCAGCAGGAAAATGGTATGATGGTATGTATAAATACAGATTATTGTTTTATTTAAAAATATATAGTAAAAGTTCTACAAGCAAAATATATAGTAAAAGTTCTACAAGCAAAACGGTCAAATAGTTTTTTCTTTCATTTTATACGAAGGAAACATCAAATAATATAAGATATTTCCAGATAAATGAAATATTTTCTTAAATCACGTGCACAAGGTTAAACAAATCCGATTAAATTGAGCGTGAAATGTTAAATAAACAACTCAATTATAGAAGAAACGTGACCAGTAATATATAAGAAGGTCCAGGTACTATTGATGGACAAAATAAGCTTAAAATAAAATGTAATTGAATGATAAAAACAGACCTTCAGTTCGATCCACCAGCACTCACTTTATTATGGAGAACTATATTAGTCTTCATCAAGCGCAATAAGGTCAAAATAGTCATTATTTATTAAGAGTGGCGAAGAACGAATTGTCCAAAGGAACTCACACCTCTGCCGACGATGACTCACATGAGATTGAAAAGAATAGTAGCAACGACAAACTTAAGGTAGGAGATGGATAATAATTATTTAATTAATGATATAGGTAGAATTATAAAAAATTCTATTTGCTGATGACCTCAAAATCTTTAAAAAAATCGTTCTTATACCGACTGCTTAGACCTACAGTCAGATCTCAACAACGTTTGTGAGTGGAGCCACAATAATAAATTATATTTCAATGCATCAAAGTGCAAAATTATGTCGTATCATCGCTCACACGTCTTAAAATTCCATATATACTCGTGTACACTAGAATCTATACCTATACCCCGCACAGATAATATTAAAGATCTGGGTGTCTTGTTCCACATCAATCTCGCGTTTGGTTCTCACATAGAAATTATGTGCAACTCAGCTTATAAAACTCTAGGATTTCTAATGAGAATCTCTAAGTCGTTTGAAAACCAATTGGTGCTCAAAACGTTGTTTAATTCATTGATCCGTATCAAACTAGAAAGCAATGTTGCATTTGGAGCCCGGTGGGGGCGCAGAACTCACTCATAGTAAAGAAAGTACACAAAAATATCTACGATATTTCTTTATGAGAGAGTTCGGTGTCTATCCATGGCTTTATCCTACTCAGTTTCTGCTGGGCATGCTCGGGTATAACTCCTTGAGCGTAAGAAGAGATCTGCGTCTCCTGGTATACGTTGTCAAACTCGTTCGAGGAGTTGTGAGCTGTCCAGCTCATTCACAGAGTTGTGAGCTGTCCCATTAGCGTTAAATGTTCGTAACAATTACACTAGACTGCGCCAGCAAGAACTGTTCTCAATAACATACACAAAAACGGGTCTTCCAGCCGCTATGCCTGTTGGAAGGGCCTTAACTCTTCTGAACGGGACTGCTTCGGATATTGACATATTTCATATCACATTACCAAAAGCAAAAGTAAATTTTCTTCTTAGATTGAGCGCGTTAGAAAGCACTCATCAACGTACTTAAGTTACTGTGAATATACTCGTATAATATGTGTATCATATGTTTGTGTGTATATACTTGTATGTATGCATTTACATTATTTTTTATTTTATATAATTATTTATTTTTTCTATGTAATTTTTCTTCTTTTTTAATATGTCTTGTATTTTTCAAAGTAATTGGGCTAAGCCTGTTTTGAAAAAAGAAATAAATAAATTACTCGCATCACAGAAGTGTTTACGAGTAGGCTTGGAGTTCAAACCGTGCAGCAAGTTGCCATTAAGATGGAATGGAGATCTCTTCGAAAAATAATTCGTTTGATTATCATCACAGCATCACATAGTGCGATTCTTAGATTGATCCAGATGGCTACAAAAATTCCAGCATGGTGAACAGGGACAAACAACTTATTTACTACTAGAAATTACAGGTGTGTGAGAAAAATCTTGAAAATTTGTTGGAATATTATTGCAGGCATCAAACTTATTCTTTGAGTGTTCTTCAAAGTAAATATATATTTCCTCATATTGTTTATGTATTTCATGGTCTATTTTTTGTTTGGAGATTTATATATAAAAAAAACTGCCTCAGCAGATATTCGTATAAGAATTCAAATATTATAAATTATAATTGAACAGTTCATCATTTGAAACCTTTTTGTTATAAATTAAATATAACCCTTTCACTACGAGTGATATTTAAAAAAAGATTATTAATTTTAAATATGTTCTATTTATTTTCAGTATCAATTAACGATTTTTATCCGCTAGGATAAAAATCAAACTTAAGTTTTTAAATAAAGATAAAAATATTTAATGAATGTATTTTACTGTTGCATCTGTAATATACACCTGTAATATATGTTGCATCTGTAATATACATACTTATAAGTAGTATGTAGATGTTAATTATTTCTAAGAAATCATATATTAAGAAAAATATAAATAAAATGATATGTAGGAAAATAAGATTAAGTAAATTCATAAATTATAACATATAATTAAGATTAGTTAAGTAATAAATTTGTATATAGGTATAGCCTAGCCTTTAGATAGAATAAATGATTAAATTATGATATTAATAATTCAAGTAACTCTGTTAAATAATACTCGTATTTTGGTTATAACATTCATAATTCTAATGATCTGTATAATAATGTGTAAGGAAATAGTAAGCATTTATAAGTCAGACAGTAGAATATTTATCTCTTCAGAGTTAATAAAGCTTCTTGCAAAATTACTGTTCCACTTATTTTCTTTCAGTTCAGTTTGTCAAATTACCCATATCCTAATTTATTTACTTTTATTTTGAAAAGCTGATTTTGACGATTTTATTAATACAATTGTTTATAGATGACATAGAATAAGCTGATTTTCAGTAGTTCAATTGATACACCTTACTTGTATGTTTGTATATTAACTCTTTAGATAAAATTGTATAACGTTTGTGTTAGTTGTATCTTAATTTATTATTTGGTTTTTATGCTCTCAATGCTTTAAAATATATTTTAATGGGTTAATATTTTTTTATTCATTAAAATTTTAGTCATTGTCTAATAAAAAAACAATATTTCAAAAAGTAGTATAAGGAAATAATTGCGGTAGGCATGAGGTTAAATATCGATCAATACAATATGCAAATTCTGTTTAGAGGTGCGGAAATCCTTATTTCCTTATCAAGTGTGAAGCTTGTCTTTATAATTATTTAAGTCTCGATAGTAAGTGGCCTACTTAGAGTGAGATTAACTCGAGGATATGAATTGGTCTAATGACTTCGAAAAGGTTCATTCACATTCACATATACGTTTTTTACGTTTTCCGGTGAAAGTCGCATTAAATTGCTTGAATAATCTATTTTACTCGAACATTTCACACAGATAATTATATATTTCAATATTTATTGATTATCTACGATGCAACAATTTGAATAGTTTTAATGGAAATGCAAACTGAATAGTACAAGAACTTAACAATGTATTCTTAACATTTTGTGGATATAGATAATCATTTCACTAGACAAGGCCTGTGTTTTTCATAACACTTTCCTGGACCATTTCATAAAGCTTTGATGGATACATTAACATTCAGGTGAAACATTCACACTCTGCTTTCATATTATTACACATTGTTAAAACCGTATCGCACACACCTCTAACTACATCATAATATCAATAACCACGTTAAATGATGTCAAAAAACCTCTCATTACACGTTCTACAATCGCATCAGTTATTCATTCAAATATCTTTGTGGAGATCTCCAGAAGCTCAATACTCCTCGCTCTCCCCCTTTCAAAGAACCATCCTGTTTTATGTTATTTTACATGTAAAGGCCTTCAGTAATATTTGACAATTTTTTAACGCAACGAACCGCGTGTTTTTCCTTCTAAATTATGAATGAATGGGTGGGGTCGAAAACTGATTAATTTTGCCGCCTCTTTTCTATGACTGCGCCTTAATGTATTTATTAGAAGATGTTTAGTATAATACATAACTAGTGATTTAATACATATTTGACGTACATCAAACTCAAAGAAAATTGCTTCTGTTGGTTAAAGAGCCGATTTTTTTGTAGAATTTTAATCAAGCCTCTTTGATCCCAGCAGAAATAATCTATAATAGATCGATACGAACCCATCAACTCGATTATACAAAACACATAGAACTTATGAGTTATAAATTATTACAAGTGTTTATATATTCAATATATGTGTATTTTTAATCGATCTAAATATGAATATGAATTTACAATTTCGCAATCAGTTTAGTACTGTTTTTATATGTTAAACGTTTTTCTAAAAAGAGTTGACACTTATGTAGTAATGGATATTTCAAAATATTTTTTTGCCTAAAGTATTATATAACGAAAGTTATCTAGAACTGAGTTTGGTAGTATGTTTCAGTAACTATTTTAAAAACATATACATGCTGTTTTTATAATACTTCAAATATTGTATACCTAAGCATTATTATTGTTTTAAATGACTAAAAACCAGCTTATGAAAAAAACACCTATCAGGATTCAATCCGTTGTGATGATGGATTATTGTTTATTGAGACTATTCACATTTCAAAACCAATATACGATGTAGAAAAGAAAAAGGGACCTTAAGGTAGCAAAGTTAACTGTGAAATGAGCATTAAAACACAACTAAAAATGTATTTTTTTTTACATTGGAACTGTTTTATTATAAAAAAGTATCATTTAATATTCCTAAACAAAATACGAAAAATTATTATTTAACAAACCTACGTTACTATCAAATAAAAATAATTATTTTACAAACCTACGTAACTATCAAATAAAAATAATTATTTAACAAACCTACGTTACTATCAAATAAAAATAATTATTTTACAAACCTACGTAACTATCAAATAAAAATCATTATTTTACAAACCTACGTAACTATCAAATAAAAATAATTATTTAACAAACCTACGTTACTATCAAATAAAAATAATTATTTTACAAACCTACGTTACTATCAAATAAAAAATCGTTTTAAACTTGAATTTATTTTCACCTCTCGAACGAACCCACTTCTTAGAACAGAAGATATGAAAGTTTTGCGATGTAAAACTGGCAAAACACTGAGACAAAATAAGAAGAATATGTGAAACCAAATACATAGTAAAATGGGGAAGGCAGAAAATAAGTTATTGGCGGGACCACGTTATATGAATGGAGGACACTCGGATTCCCCATGTAGTTTCTTATGGTTACCCCATAGGAAGCCGATCCCCAAAAACATGGAGGAATAACTGGCAATCAACATTTCAGGAATAATGCAGAAAGCACAGACCAAGAATCTATACCAAGAAGGAAACGTGACTTCATATTTTGTTGACATGTTGAAATAGAATTTAATGTTTTTTTACTATTGATGTTGTTCAATATTCAAACATTGTCAAAATTAATAACTTAAATTAGTTATGAAAATATTTAAATATCACGTAAAAGTACGTAAATGTATGCGTAGAATGGAAGGCATACAGCACATACGATTTTGAAGAAGTTGTGGAAAGTGAAATAATAAAAAGGCTGAAAGTAACAATGATCATGAAAATAGTCGGAAGGTCTAGTTCATCATAAAATAAGGTTACTAAACCTATGCATAAATGTTTTATGGTTTTATTATTCTAATTTCAGCCTTGGAAGTATGAATCATTGAGAATCTCATCCTCGATGACTTTGATTAGTTCTGCTTTTTTTATCCCATTTTATATGAGTAACTTCTTTTCCGAAAATGTAAATACTTTACCAAGAAGTTGTATGATTCATTCCTTCTAAATAACTCAAAAGAAAATTTGCTAAAAAATATTCATAGAAATTATACGTACTGCTTCCATTTTACTCGTGAATAAAAATTGTCATGGATACGTGAAATACCAGTGTTTTTTTACTAAGGTTCTGCTGTTTAACTTTTATCTTTGAATTATCGGATTGTCGTTATTCATTTTTCGATCAATTTATTTTCGTTCAGGGTTTTTTTTTCGATCTACTAACAAAAAAGGGATTTGACATTGGGCATTCGCTAAGCATTATCCAAAAAACAATAGTTAAAACGTCATGCAATTTGTTCGATGTCACAAACATTTATTTTAATTAAAATTTTATTTTGTCCGTAGCTTTGATATCTATGTATCAAAATTAGACATAATGAAAACGTTTTAAACATTACTGAACACGATTCTTTACATCTATGTCGCGATGTTAACTTTTTTTTTTGCAAATGTACCCAGTTTAATGCCCGCATTTGTCTTTTTTTTGTGAAAAGACAAATAGTGTGATATAAATAATATTAGTTTCTTCTTTAAAAAAAATATTCGATGAAATTATAATAAATGTATATAAATTCAAATGTTCTTTTTTCAGATCAATTGCCAGTATACCATATATCACATATTAACATAGTTAGTCTTTCACCCTCGTTGGTTTACTTTAAACAGCGACTTAAAAAACTGACATCTCTCTTCAAATGACGAAGTATGTTTCTGGATAGCTCGCATTTCTTTCTCCTGTCCCAGTCTTTTGTGACATTTGAAAATATATTGTTTTAACTGATTCTTGTTTGTTTTTTATAATGCATTAAGAGTTTCGAAGTCTTTTTTTTTAGGAAATAGAGTTAAGCTTTCACATAGCAAATCTGCGTAGCGTTTGTCTGATATGTTGAAAGATATGGACAAAAAGTGTCTAACGAAACAATAAATAAAAAAACATTACACAAATATTTATATCGATTTGCTGACATGTATATTTTTTTCTGGTGTAATAAGTATCCTAAGTTTGGATCGTAAGTATTAGTTATAATAGTTCTGCATTAAAGTGAAAAATTGTTCATGTGTTGGTACTCATACATTAAATGACTTCTCGCCTCTCTTCCCCTCTCATATAAAAGAAGTAAAGAAAAATAATCATCAAAATACCTTCATCACTTTATTTAGAAGAAACGTCAACGTCCACTCCTGATACTCGTAAACGATCGGTCAATTGATTTGAATCGGTGGTGAAATTTAGCAGATATCTAGATCATTCTGAGATAACACTGATTGACTGTAGTGCCTGACTCAGCAAGATCTAGGAACGGGCAGCGGACAGACGAGCTGTTTTTGTACTTTTAAATTCGAAACGTGTACGTCTTTTCTGAAGTGCCTCATTGCGAATGCACCAAATGTTTGTTCTTTAAATATTTATAATCTCTGAAAGATGAAAAATGTTTTTTTCGTGTGAACGGTTACGTGTTATGTCTGTTTGGTTCGAGGACAAGCAATAAAGACGTCATTTCTTTTGGTTCATGTTCTGTTTGGTCTCGTTACAAAGTATTGCGCCACGGAAGTCTCAGAATAGTATTGTGGGAAGAGTTTCGTTTCTAATTATTTTCATATTTTGAGATTCTCTTGAAATTATAGAGATGAGAGATTTTTTGTTTATTTTATCTTTTACCTCAATCGTTTGATCATTTCTTTCTGTAAACAGTAATGAATCTTTTAAGTATAATTTCTAATTGTAAGTAGGCTTTCGTTTAACTATTCTCTTTTCCAGAATAATTGCACTATTTAAGTTTTTTGTTAATAATAAGACATTCCACCCTTTAATGAAAATAATTTATGGCAATAACAATTTGAAGAAGTGAGTTTAAAAATACGAAAAAAATTATATGCAACGAAACATTTACAGTTTTGGATAGTTAATTCATATATCGTATGTGACTGTAAATTAGAAGATAACTAAGTACGAGTAAGTATATGATATATACCTAGAGTTATTTCACTATATACATGTAAAATGATCGAGAAAACCTACTTATGATTACATTCGATATGACATATTTCCAATCATGAGAAAAAGGAGCCACTTGGTGTTTTTTTAATTTAAATTTGTGACAAAATTAATGTAATTTTGGAATGTATTTTTATATATCATTTTGATCAAATGTGTTTTTTTCACCTCAATTCATAAACTGTATTGGATTCAGGTAATCTTTCAAAAGTTTCTCTATTCAAAAGTTTCTCTATTCAAAAGTCTAACAGGGTGGTACGAGAAAATCTGAATCTAGATATTTTCAAACAAAGAACAAGACAGGTCTGTTTTCTTAAAATAAAAATGTGTCAAGCAGAAGAATGAAGAACATTTGCCTTCAGCAAACCTCTTGAGCGCTTCTCACGACCGAGGTCTCGGTTACACTCCGTGCTTGGATTGTTTGCCATCACCAAACAGCAAGGGACAGTGCCGTCTGAATGTGACCAGCAAATATTTGTTCAGCGAACCTTGATTGTCAATCGAATTCGAAGTATTATTAGATCTCATCCATCACTATGATGATAAAATCGTGATATGTTTGTTGCATTCTTTATTGGTGAAAATTTTCGATAGATATATTGAGTTTTGTTTCTTCAATGATAAGTTTTTGTTGGAATGGAACAGGTAAGAAAATTAAAAAAAAAATAAAAGTTAATTTTCATCAGGCAAACTTGGCGAAATAGTGATTGCAATATATGAGTAGAATACCACACAAATATCATTCTTATATTGCCCTACCGAGGATTCCTTTAAGAACAGTTGTGTTGAAATACAAAAAGTTTCATATAGTACAATCTGATGGATTCATTGCACCGAAAGATGTTTAAAGAATTGTTACAATAAAACCAGATCATTTTTTTTATGGAGAATTTCGAGAATGCGGAGACAAAAAAACCTGGGTTGGATGAGTGTTCTTCTAGCCTGGCCTAGAGATAATAAAAAATAGAAGAAATTAATGACATGTTAATATTGAACATGTCACAAAAACTATTACTGAAATCAAAATGCGATGAAATAATGATTTGAAAAATATACGAGCATAAAACCAATGAAAATTTAACAGGAACAATGTGTGGTTCATTCACTTTATCTTCGTACTTGATGATTATTTTGAGAAAGTTTTTTGAGTTTAACAAAACTTCAGATATCACTGTGTAGTCTATATGAAAAACCCCCTTTTTCAAATGGTAATAATTATAGCTAAACTGTTTTTCTTGAAACAAAAACTGTTTTTTATAATAAATTGTTATAGCTATAACTAAAACAAATGGCTACAACCTCAACCAAAATAATTGATTAATGCCATGACCAAAATAAATAGCTAAAGCTACAACCCAAATGAATAAATAGTTATAGATCCAATCAAAATATATGGTTTTAGTTCCAACCAAAGTAAATAAATATAACTCAAATTAAAATAAATGGATAAAGTTTCATCTAAAACGTTTGAACTGATTAAGCTTCATAATTTAAACGATCGATCTATGAGTGGAAAAGTTCCACGAAGGAAGAAGAAACGCAACATTCATTGGACAATAAATGAAATCGATCTCTCAAAAGCTTTTTCATAACAGCTAAAGAATGTTTGAAATAAAAAACATTTTGACGTTGAACTGTTCATTTAAAAAAAATGTATGTTCTATTTTGTTAACACCAGAGCCACCAGTTTAAAAATCTTAATGTGAGGAAAAATGCGTAGCTTTTTTGATTCTTCGAAGCTTTATATTCCAGCCCCTGTAACTAACTAAACCAGTTTTAAATATTAATTTGAAATATCTCAGGAATATTTTACGAAGTACGTAAAAAAATAAAACCATTTAATTTTTAAACTTCTCAATCACGAAGCCCGCTTAAATCGCATTTATTCCTTAAATAAAATAAAGAAATTTAATGACGATAAATAGGAAGCCAAAATATTAGTTACCAGGTGCACATAAATCGATGGAGATATCCTCAATGTTGAATACATCTCTTCACAGCACTCAAGATCAGAGCAAGACCTCTTCTGTCTCAAGTGGGCATGGCCTGGCGGTACAAGGGAACCCTTTTAACACGGCCACTCGAGCCTTTCTTCTGATGACACTAATAACACCACTCCAGTGCGATGGCCATTGTGTTGTGGATTCTCCGGTCAACACTAGCACTCTTCACCGTTGACAGATATGACAGATTTGTATTCATCATTCGGATGGACCTAATTTCTTGGTTATTGAAGTCCGTCAATACAGCGAGTTATAATATTATTAATCAGTTTTGAAGAGCGAATTTGATAATAAATAATGAAGGTCTTATAAAAAATAACGATGTTATATGAACACTACACACCATATAAAACCGAATATGCAACTATCAAATATCAGAAGGTTTCTCTGTAATTCTTTTCCCAAGTTTTTTGCGTTTTTCTTACCAAATATGTTTTTATAAGCATAAGCAGATGTGGAGAAGAAACTTATTCAATGGCCGCAACCACCATCTTCATATCTTATATATTTATTTTGTAATATTTTAAATTTGTTAATAATAGTGGGTAAGAGCGCTATATAAATTTGTCCTTTTATTATTACTTAGAATATTCTAACGCATTACATTTATGAAATCAATTTTTTTGTGAATATAAATATACTGGTTTTGTAAATATACATGCACTGAAAGTAATACATGGGTGATAGAATACGGAATGGAGAGAATTAAAAACTTATTTGTTAAATACGATAACGGATGGCACTCTTATATAGTTTGGACATAAATAATAATAGATAAAGAAAGACTAACGTAGAGGAACATCGATGACATTGCCGTTGGATAAAGTGAACGTTATTTTGAAAGAAAGAAATATAAAAAGTCGTTGAATTATGAAAAATATGTTGAATAGGCAGAAGGTGTATGTGGCTATTGGAAAATTTTGTCTCAGCAGCAAAACCGCGTGTTGGTATGTATGTAAAGTTAAATGCAAAGAAAATATTAGATTTTTATTTAATTTTTAAATAAACTCAATTTATTGTAATTAAGATAAAATTTACGTTCTTCCTCAGTCAAGCTGTTAATTTTCTGACTTGAGAGTTGCAGGTTCGATTGCCATTAATACCCATTCTTTTACAGGGTTCCAGTCTGGTTTTAACTTCAGACCTCTTGGACACATTTCTGGTACGTTGGAATAGATCATCACGCGGTATAAAAAATCTTGTCAGGTTGTACAGTATACAACGGAATCGTAATACACATTTTATCATGGATATATAAAGTTTAAATTAATTGTAATTGAATTATAACATAAATTCATCAGTTATTATGGTATATTTTAAATTCAAATAACTTGTTTAACAATGTAACAATGTCAAGTTTCGGTGTGTCAAAATTTGAGGAGTGTCAATCTATGAAAGATGGCAGAATGAAGATACCAGAAATAAAAGCAAGGATAAAATTTATGTTTTAAGTAAGATGAAGAAAGGAAATTTAGATGATTTGGACATGTGCGGAGAATGAATGACTAAGTGTGTATACAAAACAAAACTGCAAGGTGCTCGTGAAAGAGATAGACTGAGAAAAGTGTGGCTGGATCAAGTGGACAAGATTTAAAAAGAAAGTAATGTAAGAAATATGAATAAAAGAAGTTTGTGCTTGACGAGATGCATGAATGTAGAGGAGGTGAAAGTTGTGTTCATGATTAGAAAAGTGAGGAGATCATTTCCTTATATCTACCCAGCAAGGTGCACAGCGTGATGATAAGTGTGTTCTAATTTTTTTTGCGGAAAATGCAGTTGAAGGGACATGAAGACAAACTTTAGTTGAACTGGAAGACTGTTCAAGAGAAGAGAAAGAAACGATTCGCCTGGAGGATACTGTGCAAATTTCGAATATTTATCTGAAGTGCATCTTCCTTGTTTATGTTTAAGAAAGAAATAAAAAAAATATTATTATACATTACTCAGAATATCCTTTATCTCCCCTCTTTATCCTCGAACGAATACTTTCCCTCTAGTTCAGAGGTTCCCAACCCAGTGCCCGCGGGCACCATGGCGCCCGCGGAACGATTCGTATGTGCCCGTCACTATTCCACAGAGACAGAATTTTTTCATAAACATTAATTAAAAATGTGAATTATTTTTATTTATTTGTTAGAGTTTTAATTTTTTTGAGGGCCTAGGTTTATTAAATACGTTCGTATGTTTGCGATATTGTATGTATGAGTGGTTCCTTTGCTGACAGTACTTGTCGTAACTTGTCTAGCGGCGAGCCAGACTGCACTCTTCACGCTAGCCTGGAACGGGGAGTGCTATTTGCACATCACTCCTTGTACACGCAGAAAAACGGATTTTCTAACAAACGTGAGATTGTCTCAGCAATACAAGACTAACAGTTGTCAAATAACACCGTCACAAGAATAATACATGCAATTTCAACAGACATACAAACTCAGTTAAAGACTGACTTGGAAATATGTGACTGGTTCTCGCTACAATTTGAGGAGTCAACAGATATATCAGACACCGCACAGTTAGCAGTTATGGTGAGAATGGTATTTAGTAACTTCACAGTAAAAGAGGATATGTTGCAAATATTACCTATGCAAGGACAGACAATGGATGAGGATATTTATAATACATTCAGAACATACGCCAAGTCAATAAATATGCCTTTGCACAAGCTGTCTGCGATAACCACCGATGGGGCACCAGCAATGGTTAGGTAAAAACAAAGGATTTATTGCCCTCTGCAAGAAGGATGAATCATGTTCAAACTTTATGTCCTACCACTGTATTATCCACCAGGAAGCTCTATGTTGTAAAATATTGCCATTTGAACACGTTATGAAAATAGTTACAAAAATAATCAATTCTATTCGAGCAGCTCCTTTGCAACACCGACTTTTCAAGGCCCTGTTAGAAGATACTGAAGATAAAGAACATGATCTTATTCTGCATACTGAAGTACGTTGGCTCAGTAAAGGAAAGGTTCTTACAAGATTTGTGAGTTTAATTGAAGAAATAAAAACATTTATAAACGATAAAAAGGAAAATTATGATGAACTAGCTGAATCTCGCTGGCTGATTGATTTGGGATTTCTCACAGACATCATGGAAAAATTGAATTCTTTAAATTTGGAGTTGCAGGGGAAAGACAAAAACATAGCTGAAATGATAAGCTCTGTAAAGTCATTTAAAGCTAAATTGGATTTGTTGATATCACATCTGCAGATCAATTCTCTCGTGCATTTTCTACATATGAAGCAAATGCTAGGTAACAATGAATTAAACGGGTCATTATTTATTAAGCATCTTCAAGTGTTAAAAAAACAGTTTGAAGAGAGATTTTTGCAGTTTACACATATCGAGCCAATTGTTTCCTTCTGTATCAATCCTTTTACTTGCCAAATAAATGTAATGCAAATGGCCGCATGTATTACAGATTTTGTTCAAGGTAAGACAGAAGAACTAGAGTTAGAAATTTTGGACCTTAAGAATGATAATTTGCTAAAATCTTTAATATCAGAGGACTTTTGGAATACAGTGAACAGAGAAAAGTTCCAATTTTTTAAAAAAGTGGCATATAAAATTGAATCATTTTTCGGTTCGACATATTTATGCGAATCATTGTTTTCAAACATGAACTGAATAAAATCAAGATATAGATCTCGACTCACCGATGAGCATCTTTATGATTGTTTGCTAACAGGATTATCTGCTACCGTCATACTCTCCTAATTATGAGTATGAGGCACTGGCCAATGATATGCAATGCCAAAGATCACATTGACATATTGATATTATATTTTTTTATAAAATGTTTTCTTTGTATTTGTGTTTTTTGTTTACTTTGTTTACTAATTATCACTAATTATTAATAAATTATGAATATAAGAAAATAAATTATGGGAAAATGAGAAGTTATGGAAGGAGTTTGTCGATTAAAAAAAGGTGGTGCCCGCCACCCTACCGATATTTTAGAATGTGCTCTAGAGTACAAAAAGGTTGGGAACCCCTGCTCTAGTTTAATCATTAATTAAAGTCAGTTATTGTTTTTTTTTGCTTAAATTTAAACAAATATTTTTTTGTTAAACATGTCATGGATTAAAACAGTTGAATGTATCCAAGATGAGCTGGTTGGATGGAAGAAATTACTGTATATCAACAATAACGCCGCCTGGTGTACCATGTTAAAAACAAAATTAACGAGGAAAAGAGAAAACGAACATATAGAAAAATAAGTAAAACAAAATTGACAATATTTTTGAGCTGGGACAATTGGAAAACAAAATTGACAATATGTTTTAGTTGTAACAACTGTAAAACAAAATTGACAGTATTTTTGAGTTGTAACAATTGTAAAACCAAATTGACAATATTTTTTGGGTTGTAATAATTGTATAACAAAATTGACAATATTTTTTATTTGTAACAAATGTGAAACAAAATTGACAGTATTTTTGAGTTGTAACAATTGTAAAATCAAATTGACAATATTTTTTAGTTGTAACAACTGTAAAACAAAATTGACTGAATTTTTGAGTTGTAACAATTGTAAAAACAAATTGACAATATTTTTGGGTTGTAATAATTGTATAACAAAATTGACAATATTTTTTATTTGTAACAAATGTAAAAAAAAATGACAGTATTTTTGAGTTGTAACAATTGTAAAACCAAACTGACAATATTTTTTAGTTGCTATAATTGTAAAATAAAATTGACTATATTTTTGAGTACGAGTTACAATAAAATTGTCAGAGTGATACAATCTACCCAAGTATATTTTGATACTTTTAATATGTTCCTAGAAAGATCAAAGCAGAGTGTCGCGCCAGTAGACTAGATGTCGTGGGAACTGCTCATTAATATGGAAATCACTGGATAACTAGTTATATAATGCCCATGGTGTGGCAATTATTATAATTGCGTCATTTTCAATTCTATTGCCAATCCATTAACTAACTAACTACTCTTATTTAGCCATACTCGATGTTTCCGTCAACATTTTAAAGGTTTGGGTATAAATAATAGCGTAAGGCTAAATTCCACTTGTTAACCGTAAGCTGACCATAGTGTAGTCATGAAACGATATATTCGTAGCTTGGATGCTTTTTTTCTGACAGCGTATCAAGTAAAACTGTTAGATTGCATCTTTTTTACTTTTGATTGAATCTCTTGAAGTTTTCTCAAGTAAGTTCGAGGTATGGTCGTGATCAACTGGGAATCTAATCTAACTGCGATTACATATTATATCATATCGCCATTTCCTTGCCAAGGTAGGCCGAGAGGATAGATCATTAGATTTCTTATCTCGACACACATAATTCGTCTCTTCTTATATCTCCATACATCTTATTTTATTACAACTTTAGCGGAATGTCCTTGTGGGACGTGTTGATGATTTTGATTGTTTGGTATTTAAATAAAATACGTCAATTAGCAATGCGGAAAGAGAGAGTGAATGAATCAATGAATAATAATTAATGATACTTTATTTATCGGTAAGTGGGTATTTATACATTTCAGAATGGGCGCGGGAGTGCGCCCGCAATATATTTTTATCTCGCTTCTGTGCGTGCAGAAATGGTCGATTGAAATATTGCAGACATCGCAAATAATATTGTGGGTAGACAATTTGTTAGGGAAAACGGCGAGACAGCGTGATGCGTTCTCTTTCTACTGTGGAATGTATCGTAAATAGTATTTGTGGGTAAACAATTTCAATGTTTTGGTATGCGACCTTTGGACATATCCAAAGGTCGTTTCGTCGGTCGTTGACCGTGTGTGTTGACAATATTCAGCGACGACCGTGGTTCGTACACAACTCTTGTGATTTATCTGAATTTTTACATTTACGTTACATTTATCTGACTTTTTACGACACACATATACTCCATACATCTTATTTTATTACAACTCTTGTGATTTATCTGACTTTTTACGTTTCCTTTGTTTGAAATATAATTCCTTTGATCAAACCATATATTCCTTGGTCTTTCTCTACCACGCTTTCTACTCACATTTACACTATATATTTTGTTTTGTTGGGCTTTCTTCATTCATTCGTTCCACATGCTCAAATAATCTCAGCGTACTCTTCTTCATCTTATTCAACACATCAGCCTTAAGTTTACATGTATCTCTAATCCTTAATATTTTCACATAACAATATTTTCACATAACATATATACTCGTAGTTTAAAAAAGCTTGAATAATTCTTAATATTTTCACAAAACATATATAGTTTAAAAAAACTTTTGGTCTTAAGATTCACGTGTTGTTTGTATTACTCAGGCTCTCAAGTTTAAATTCCTTACCCTCTGAAACTATATTATTTTTATAGTGTATTTTATGGCAAAAACAGTAAACGATTAGTTTTTAAAAAAAAAACGCAGGTCACACATTATCTAAGCTGTGTGCGAAAATTGAACTAATGAACTTGTGATATATGCATATTCACGGTCAATATAATCATATTACCTAATAATAATAACAAACAATTTATATAGCGCCGTTAAAACTGTCCTGAACGGTGCTCTTATTGTGGCCTCGAACTGATTATTATTGACATAATTAAAATATTACAAAATACATGTACATACATTATTTAGTATTAGTACTTTCGCATATATTCAGAAAAACATATTTGGTAAGAAAACCGTTGAAAATTTACCAAGAAAAGATGAACTACAAAGAAACCTTTGTAGATATTTCGATATATCATATGCAATAGTAACACATTCGGCTTTAGATGTAGTCTAGTGTTCACATACCATCATAAATTTTGACTTTAAATAAGATTGTTATTATCATCAGACATACATCATCTAGTGGGTACTCAAACTTGTTCATCCTACTCATTTATCGATCTCTTGACTCTGTTTTTACAAACTTGCTCTTCCTACTCATTTATTAATCTCTTGGCTCTGTTTTTACAAACTTGTTTTTCCTATTCATTTATCGATCTCTTGGCTCTGTTTTTACAAACTTGTTCTTCCTACTCATTTATCGATCTCTTGGCTCTGTTTTTACAAACTTGCTCTTCCTACTCATTTATTAATCTCTTGGCTCTGTTTTTACAAACTTGTTTTTCCTATTCATTTATCGATCTCTTGGCTCTGTTTTTACAAACTTGCTCTTCCTACTCATTTATTAATCTCTTGGCTCTGTTTTTACAAACTTGTTTTTCCTATTCATTTATCGATCTCTTGGCTCTGTTTTTACAAACTTGTTCTTCCTACTCATTTATCGATCTCTTGGCTCTGTTTTTACAAATTTGTTCTTCCTGCTCATTTATCGATCTCTTGGCTCTGTTTTTACAAATTTAGCCAAAATGTTGTCATAAATCCAGACATAGTTTTTCTGACATTTTTAATTCATTATTACGATTTATTTCACTATTGCTGCCACTTTAAAAAAAATATCAGTTATTTTAACTAGTTTTGTGGAGTCGGTAAAAACAATCCGACTACAGAAATTTTAAATATTTGAATCCGACTCCAGCGAAATGAAGGTACTCAGGAGTATCGCTGGCAAAACCCTTCGTGATAGAGTACGAAACACAGAAATCCGAAGGACGTGCGAAGTTGAAGATATTGTCAGATGGGGACGACAGAGAAGAAGGCTCAGAATGGCGGAACCAAGAGCCGTAAGAATGGCCAGGGACAGTATACCCCAAGCAAGCAGACCTCCAGGACGACCTCCCAAAAGATGGAAAGACAGCTGGCAGTCGACGTCGCAAGAGGCAAATAATGATGCAGGACCATAACAGGCCAACAGGCCTAAAATAATATGAAGAAGAAGAAGAAGAATCCGACTCCGGCTCCGACTTCAATTATTATAGTACATTTATGGTATTGATAACTATATTTCATATTGAATTACGTGGCGTAACTGCTTAAATGCAGTTTTTTTTAATAATGTCTACGGGGATTCCTCATACATAGTACACGATTTTTGTACTAGATGACACAAAGTTAATAATTTCATAATTATATAGCCGATAAAATTTAAAAAATGTAATTTTTATTTCAGTTGGAGTCGATTTTAGAAAAGCATCTCTCGAATCCAACTTTGATTCTGACTCCACAATAAACTTTGCTTAGTATTAAAATAAGAAATAAAATAAAATCTTTCTATATGGCTTGTCTGCCGATCCGGAGGTTGCGGGTTCGATCCCCGCTCGGATACAGATTTTTTAAAATGGAATTTCAGTCTGGTTTTCACTTAGGGCTCATTAAAAACATCTTTCTGGTTGGTTGGAAGAGATTGCCACATGGCAATAAACTCGCCAGGTGAAATAAAAAAAAATATAAAAAATAAACTCACCGACTCCACGAATCCAACTCTTGACTCCGATTCCTGACTCCAACTCCTGACTCCGAAACCTGACAATTTTTTTTAAAAGCATATTCCAAAAATATTTCAAAAATAATCTCAGTAAAATATACTATACACCATCGATCGAAAGATAGTACCTATTTGTTTCATCATCATCAAAGACGTTTTTTCGAGATCTCATTTAAATTACTTACATTGTAGATACAATCCCGATAAACTAAACATTAACCTCTATATTATATAACATCGGCAGTTAACATACACACATAATGACGATATCAAATCGTATTTTCATTAATCCTGTCGAAGGCCTTCCAAGGTTCATAATTAACGGGCATTCGGCCGGTATCAGAACCCGTTCCTTTGTTGCATATTTTGGTATGAATTTATCGACCGACAGCAGCGTCTTGTGGGTCCCAGATCGTCGTCCAACAGCGCTCATTTAGTCTTCAAGTGATCACCACAAATATTAAACGCTAAATTATCGCTTTCTGATGCTAATTAAGAAATATTAAAAATACCTGTTTTGCGTGGTCGCCTGTGGCATTTACATGTCAGGAATAGGGTGACCATGGTCAAATATTTATTTTTAAAATAATCATAAAGTTACACTTTAAATTGTGTGTCAATTGCTGTACGTATAAACCGGTGCACTACTATTGTAATAATTTAATTATTGTTTTGAAATAGACAAACGATGGTATCGATGGATATTTCTAAAGATCTAGTATAGTAATAGAGAAATATTGTAAAACTTCTAGATGCAAATTCAATCATGATTCCCAAAACGTTTTTTTTAACAAGCTTAATCAAAGTGATTGTAATTTATTTTATCAAACACCACAACGTTAATACCTTAACTATAAACAATATATTAATCAAAGTGTTCAACTGTTTCACTATTAGAGTTCCTTCTGTGCATACCCGCCATTGAGCCATTTTCTATTGTAAACAAAGTATATATAATTACCAACAATATTCTCCTACAATTATAATGCATCTTTTGAGAAATCAATTTGCTGAGTGTGCCGATATATTTTCCAAAATCGGTTGAGCTATAAAAGTGGGCTGATTGTAGATTTAATTAACAATTGAATTTTTACTGTACTATTCTTTTTGCATTAATGTCAAATTGGTGTGGTGGGGTGAGGTGTGGGCAGCTGACTTGAGACGGCTCCATATCGTGTGATTGACGGTATTATATTGTTAAATTTTTACGTACATACAAACCATCATGGCGCTTCCTGGTCAGATTAGGCAGATATGATAGAGCGTCTGAATTTCCTTTCTCGATATACATTCTTAGCCACTTTCTACATCCACACACCTTTATACAACTTCTACGATTTTTCTGACTTTCTAAAAAAGTTGAACTAATA
Source organism: Odontocerum albicorne (assembly GCA_949825065.1). NCBI lineage: Eukaryota > Metazoa > Arthropoda > Insecta > Trichoptera > Odontoceridae > Odontocerum > Odontocerum albicorne. The sequence continues at coordinate 11,351,668 of OX463841.1, forward strand.
GTTTACACCGGTTGCTGTATTCAAGATGATGTGTCATATTAGTATAAGAAAAACATAAACGATAAAAGCATTCATACGATAATACAGAAATCAAAAATGACCGTTTTATCATAGGGTCTGACAATTTAATTTTTTTCTCCTTTTAAGTTTACTCTTTAGTTTTTCAGAATATCAACTTGATCCAACCATACTTTTCTTGGCGTTTCTCTCACATGTCTTCCCTTCACATTTTCACAACGTGTCTTTCTATATTTTTGTAATAATTTTAACTCGTTTTCTTACTCATTTATTATTCTGTTGTGCTGATGTATCTTCTTATATTTGGTTTTGTTAACATGTTATAATTTTTATTTTTACATTTTAATATTAAAATTATTTTGTAAGTACTGTAACTGAAATTCATACCACTTTTTTTAAGAGCTTAGAATTTAATGGAGAATAAATCTCCAAGATGTATTAAAATTTGTAAAAGAACAATATTGAATAGCAAAATTATAAAATATAGGACTACCTGAATAGAGAAGGTTGTGTCCTAGAATAGGGATGTTGCTGTATTCAAGATTGTGTTTCATATTAGTGTAAGAAAAACTTAAATGTTAAAACCATTCATACGATAATACATAAATAAAAAAAACGATAGTCTATTTTCATAGAATCTCGACCGTTTTATTATAGTGTTTTCCAATTTTAGTTTTTTTCCTTAGAATTTATTCCGCTTTGAAAAACTTTTATAACTCAATTA